>JBAJNP010003668.1:0-37979 GCA_036877545.1 Yasuhikotakia modesta | reverse complement strand
TTTTTTGCATAGAAACCATAGTGTAAATTTGGTATTTGTAGTATTTTAGATCATAGTAACCACAGGTATGATTTTTTGTTACTATGGTTAAATTACTTTAACTACAGTTTTCATGAAACATGGTCTTTAGCAGTATGAAAAACAAAAGCTATAAACCATAATCTTCATTAAATCATGGTTACTGTAGGTACACAAGTATGTATTGTGTGTACTTTAGAATATGGATACTTCTAAAATGTTACAACAGTTAATGTTAGTTGCTAAAAGGCTAGTTTGTGAAGACTAAGTCGCCCTGGAGTGGTTCACTATAGTTTTTATAGCATACACTGTAATAAACCTGCACTATGAAACCATGTAAACCTGGTGTGGGATGTAAGAGAAATCCCAGGGACTTTGAATATCAGCATACAGTTTATTCTGAACAGAGTAAGATACAGAAAATAGATCTTTCTCTGTGCACAAACACTGCATTTCCAACAGGCACCAGATCCAGTTTAAAGTCCATTTACATCACATATTTCTTTGTCATACACAAAGAGTAATGATTTTATGTGTGTCCATTATCACTCCACAATGGTGCAAACGGGACAGGGGCTATAAACATAGCATGGGTCTTTTGTTATATTTAAAATGCCAAACTGATTTTCATTTTAATGAAAGCCACACATCACTACAACAGGTTTCACATCACATTTCCTCCCCCCAAAAAACACAAGCACAGGAAAAATGAATTGACTCTTTTTATTCCTAAAACAGAAGCATTGCCACCCAAGCTTGGTGCGGCATTCATATATAATTATTTATATATTGCGGTTTTTCGTTTTTGTGTCTAAATGTGTGGTATAAAATACAATATACGACAATGTACCTCTTTATTTTTAAACACAGTGAACTTCATTGCTGTACAAGTCCCGTGCAGCCCAAACTTTGCTGCAATTGTGTCCACAAAGACGTGGACAGAAATTCCCCATCCGGTCTTCTCTGTACATCATGACAATACAAATAATCTGTCTCCCTTACAAAAAATAATACTCTAAAAGCTTCCTACTGCAACTTTATTTAATTCCTCTTTTTAGTGGGTTTTGTTTGTTTCGTTTTGTATTTAAGACGATTACATATATTTTTGACCAATTGCTTTAAAGCAAGAAGGCGATACAAACCTTCTAGACCTTTTATATATAAAAGAGGTTAAGAAATCAGACAAATTATACATTTAAAAACTTACAATAAATAAGACAGATGCAGGCATTTCATTTGGATATCATTTGCTCCAAAGGAAACAGGGAATTAGAGGTTTAAAAACCAAAAATTCATTCTCTCGTTTTCATCAAGCTCAAGTCCCTTTCCATCAAGATTCTATACAGATTATTTCCCCACACATTGATTACAGAACTGGCCAATCCATGGTTGTCACATCGCTATCGTCATAGTAACAGTGAAACCAGGGATTAAGATCACTCCATTAATCAGCACTTTCATTTTTTTCAGCTTGTTCTTTGGCCTCCACACCTCTTTTCTGCTTTCCCGAATCCTCTCTCTCTCTCTCTCTCTCTGAGTGAGTGAGTGAGTGTTATAACACCAGAAGTGTGTTTCTCCTCCACAGTGCTGGGTCTCAGGTGTAGTGATCGTCTACCCAGATCATCTCCATTATACCTCATGTATATAAAGTCCAGCACTGTAGTTAAATCTCTTAGGGTTTTGGGTCCCTCTGGAGTCCATCTTCTGTCCTCTTCTGATCCCTGATAAGGCCCTGCTCTCAGTTCTGCTCGGTATGTGTTACAACATGGTCATGATGAAGTTGTACATCTGATTGAGCACCACAAAGTGGATGGGCAGGCAGGAGCGGCGGTCCTGGGTCGCAGGGTCACAGGTCAACCAGGAAAGGGCGTTGTACTGCTCCAACACAAATCTGCACAGGAGAAACAGGTGTCAATCACTAAGGTTTTGGAAAACCAAATGGCTCTGCATTGAGACCTACAGCTGTGTGGTAAAGATCCAGGTGACTGGTATAACAGCTCATATAGTCCTTTTTCTGGCCATTACTGTGCTTATTTGGTTATGGTTACATTAAATAAAGTGGTCATACCTGTCTAACATTAGCTTTAAAATCTACTAACAGTCTTGTCACTGGACTCTAATACTGACCACAGATGAAATAAGTGTGAAATACGCGAGTTTAAATTTCAATTGTTTACCATCACTAAAAGCATTTTAATATCATATCCAAAAATCACCTCACCAAAATGCATTGTGTGACTGAGTAACTGAGTAACGTCATACCTGAGAACATCAGAGGTCTGGTTGGAGTCCAGAGGATGAGAGTGTTTACTGTGCAAGAGTTCATCTGATTGCACTGAAGACACATGGAGGTGTAGAGAGGCCTGAGATAAGACAGACAGAAAAGATTTTAGTCCCATTACAAAACACCTAATGCTCATCTTCCAGAACAAGATACAAGGCTGAGAGTCTCTTATCATTGTCAGAGTCTGTTGGATTAGAATGGCACGATTACTAACAGGCAGGAATGAGATGCCAAAAGCCTTAATACCCCTGTTTACAATTTCTATTATAAGAGAAGTGTTTGCCTCAGACTTTTTAATTCTGATGAAGCAGAATGTTAACAGTTGCTTATCAAGGTCATTTGCTTTAATAATTCAGGTAGTTTTTTTAAGCTGTAAGTTTCCTAGTTTCTCTCTGTCTCTTAAACATTAACATTCTTGCCTCACACTGTATTAAAAGGTCCCCATTATTAGATTGTCTTTGCATGTTACATGAGAGGTAACTGGGAAGGTCATGTGACCTAGGACTGTATCAAGATTCAACCCCATGTTTTTATACAAATCACTTTGCATACATTCCAATATAATAAAAACAAGCAAATACAGTACTACACTCACATTTGCTGAACCTGTTTAGTATATAAATGTGATGCAATGTAACACAATCACAGGCACTATGGTAAAAGAAACACTGGGTTGCGAGCCGCAGAAGTGTTGATACCTTTAAGAAAAGAGGACACTGGTTCTGTGCCTGAGGACACGCAGACCAGAACCAGTCAGGCAGTGGACCTGCTTTAGCTGTGGACACAAAATAGCCCAGAGCTAATGGCTGCTGGAGGATGTTTGGAGCTTCTTCATGCGACTCCATTCGGTCTGTACTTTGACCCTGAAGGAGATAAAAAAAAAAAAAAACAGAGATAAGCACAGAACAACAGAGATGATGTCATCAAAAGCACAGAACTGGACCCTGTCCTCAAATGTGATCAAATGTAGAAAGTGAGTCACTTTGGATTAAAGCCTAAATGTAATTGGTAAGGACTTCAGTACCTTGTTCCCATCTCCTCCGTGGGGGTACTGGGACCCCGGTGAGTGGACTGGGGAGGTTGTGGGGGAGGCAGGTAAGATGTTTATGATGTCTGGATCAACCAGGTCATTCTCCTGCTCCAGAAGGTCAAAGATGCCTCCAATTGCATCGGTTCCATCTAGAAGACATCCAAGAATCAGAATGATACAATTGTATTTGGCATGACAAAGTAATAGGGCTATACTAGCGGTAAAGCCTACGGCTCCAATTTGACCACACCTTTAAGGGTGAGTGTCATGAACAAAGTCACAAACCATGTTCTTCCATGCTATACTGTTAGGAAAACTAGGATTACTGTAGGGAGGATAACTATGGGCTAGGATAAGTAAGGGATAAGTTAAGTCTAGATAAACACTGCCATTAAAGTCATTGACGTGAAAAGAACTAGTAATTTCTCTCACCATTGGTGGAGTTGAAGGCAATGTCAAGGTTTTCGTGAGTGTAGTTGGAGCTGTTGACTTGCACAAAGGCAGAGGTGGGGAACACCAGGATGTGTGTGCAAGACGTGTCCTGCGGGGTGCTCAGCTGCGACGTCTGCATGTTTAGAGTCGTACTGCGCCCAAACACTGAACCTGTTGACACAGAGTCTGGAAAACAATAACGGCAAATATTAAAAATGAGAAACTGAAAGTTACAGAAGTGCGTGGATGATGGGTGGATGAAAGACTTCCGTCAGCTAGCGCAGTATGTCTGCGCTTTTGAAAACATTTTGTAACAAAAATACATGTGAAAATATTAAGTTTGTTCTTTGCATAGGCATCCAAGTAAGAAAAACCCTTCTGTTCCTCTTCAAGCTCTATGAGTGATGGGTAAAATCCATTAGATGCAATACATCTTGATACTATGACAGAATGAAAAGCTTTTGTCAAATAAAGCCATCGATCTTCAGTATCATCGCACCAGCACAACAATCAATAGGGGTGCAGAAAGGTGTTTTATGAGATCAAGCCCCACACAGGACTGTATATCAGATAGTGACAGCAGAGACATGCGTTATGACACACTGAGACTGTCAATCATTCACCAGGCAGAGTCACATGACTACAGCAACGTGAGGTTATAGCTGGAAACTTAGAATGGACACTTAGAATGCCACACTAATTACTTTTACTGCAACAAACTCAATAGAAGTACACAGACCCGACATGTGACTGAGACACCATACGGAAAAGAAAAGGGAGTGTGATTTTACCTGGCATGATGACAAATGAGCCCTGGGGTTCCATGGCAACCAGGCAGGCGCTAAGGATGCTGGGAGTGTCAGCTGCTGAGATCCCACACGTTCTACAGATTTCCTTCAACCTCCGAGACACTGACTGTAAATTCCGCCTGCTCAGTAAAATACTCCAGTCTGAGAGAAGAAAAAAAAAAAGTAAAATTAATTTTCCAATTATAAAACGGTTTGCAGTTGTATCAACAAGAAAGCAAAGTTCTAGCATAGCAAAATTCACACAGCCCTTACCTCGCAATTCTCCATGGCCTATTCTTCCAAGCCGACCAATCACCACTCTCCATGGCAATGATGTCATCTGAACCAAACCCAAGCACCACTCCCAAAGCTTCTGCAAGCCCAGCCTCCGGGCGGAGCCTTTTTTCCTTCGTGCTCTGAGATGACATATGCAGAAAACATTCAAATTACTGGGCACAAATACAAATGACAGATAAATATTCTCTTGATTGTAGTGACCACAGTGGTAATAAAGATTCTAGGTGTGCCACTTTGCCATAGTTTAATTACAGGAAATGTTTAATTACAGGTATACTAACTATACAGCTTATAATGTTGTGGTTTATAAAAATTACTTACCTGTTGGGTACGTCTACACTGACGATGCAGGTCTCTAGAAGTTCTCCAAAGAGGTCTGTGCAGGTGGCCAGCAACCATCTCTGGTCATGTGACAAACAGTATCCCACAAACAGGACGTTGTATTTCTGTGACGCCTCTCCAAAAGTCTCGCCCAGTTCTGTTTGCTTGTCTTTCGTTGGAGCCAGTATGAACGGTGGCGTGTACAACCGTAAACACTCCGGTCTCTGTGGAAAAAGGTCAAAGGTTAACATGAAGGTTAACACTATAGGTTTTCAAGATACCAAGATAAGGAGACATAAGTTGCCAAGTCAAACCGTCAACCCTGGACCAAAACCTAAATTATATTTAATCTGTCAAATATTTATTAATCTGTGAACGCACAGATTAAATGTACTAATGAAAGGATTAAAGCAACCATTGTGCACAAGCCTCATACATACCCACCTGGCAATACGGTCAATGTACTTAACACTAAACTGGCCGTGTAACAGCACAAACAAAATATGGTGGCCACAAACAGGCACACATATCAACAAACCCCTTTCCCTGAAATCAATTAACCCTACCAAGTAGTTACATCTCTTTTGTGAGCGGGGCAGGAAGTGGGCTGGGAAAAACAGTACCAGTGAGGGGAGAGAGAAAATTGGATTCTACAAATAGCTCTTCGAAGAAAGAACGAGCAGAGCTTTCGAATCCCACTGCCAAAACATGCAAGCCGGATCCCATTAGGGAGGTCTCACAGAGCTGCCCAAGCAGATAATGGAAAGAGAACTGTTGGGTTGTGCGTGTCCCCTCTGGTTTTGTTCCAGGACGGCGGGTCAGTGTAACAGTCTCCACACGTCACTGGGTTCTCATACAGCACTGAGAGCTGTTAAAGAGTCTGAATGGGATGTTGGTATGGCGGATCTGTGGAGGTTAGGGGCACAGGCTCTGGGAGACCCCCCTTAGGGTGTTTTATTTTGACACTGTTGGTACCACTGAGGGCCACTTTAACAGACCAGAGAGACCAGAGCATACTTTACTGACAGTCACCCTGAACTGTTTCTTTCTGCCAATCGCTTACTTTCATGTCTTTCTAAACCTGTACAAATTGCTGTTGTAGTGCAGAAAATAATTATGAACAATTTTGAAGAATGTGAGCTGCCTTTTTTACTCAATAACCTAAATATTTGTCTGTTGGAACAGCATGAGGGCAAATACACAATGACAGCTGTCATTTCTGTGAAAACATTCCTTTAGCAGTTATTTGGCTGCTTAAACAGTCACGTCATAATTCATATGAAACATTTACCATTGTACATTCAATGCTGCAGTGTAATCCCTCTTTCAATTTCTTTAATGGAAAAGATGCCCTTTCAACAAAGCATCACCTAACTAAAAGTCTAACTAGAACATTCTTTTGTACCAATTCTTTCGTTTGTAACGTTCTTTTGCTTTAAGACTCTAAAAAAACACACAAAGCTTAAAATACTTCAAGAGTTTCAATATACTACTGATACGCGTCATGCTCTGTGGGGCAGGAGGCCTGCAAACAGAACTGCTTCACTACTTGACGAAACCTGTGAAACAAAACCAGACAAAACCAGTCTGTCAACTGGCAACAAGGCAGGCCCTCTCACCTCTGGGTTCCTGAGAGCGGTGTCCAGGGTGAGGCCTGGACCAAAACCAGTCAGTGATTTGACATTGGTGGAGGCAGGAAGTGGTCTTCTGCACTGGGTGAAGACAGAGAAGGCCAGAGACTTGAGATGTTGTGCGTAGAGATGCCTCTCCTCACACTTCACGGGCTGGAGCAGGTACTGACATGGGACGATCTGACAACAAAAGGTGTAACAGTCTTTACATTCCATCACCAACTCTAGTTTAGACTCTAGCTTTCAAACTGTGGTGAAATTACTGGCAGCATTAATAAACAAAACTGCTTTACCCACCTGTACAAACACAGAGTTGCGGATGTGAACTGGAAGAGCCTGCAGCATCTCCAGGTAGCAGCGTAGGAGACCCAGAGTCCACACGCTCGAGTGTGACGTCCCTGGCTCCGCCTCCTCATACGAGAAGGGATCTACGATGTAGATCATGATGGCAGGTGGGTACGTGATGCCATGGGAGTCCCCGTCAGTTGGCACGCCGACCTTCTCTCGTTCCATAGTGCTGATGAAAGAGGGGAGGAAAGGTCAACTAAGGGTCATGCATGCTTAACAAGAGAGTTGACACTGAACCTGATTTGAACGCATTGAGCCATTGATCAATACAGAGATAAGTAACATGATCAGTCACAATAATTACTTAGATATTAATCTGATAAGAATTAATCTGGAGCAAATCGATCTACAATGCTGCCACCTGGCCAGGAAACTGAACAAATGGGACGATTCTCTGTACCTCTCTGGTGGTTCGGATGGCCCCTGAGTCTGGCTGTTGACAGCTGAATTGTCTCCAGAGAGGTTTGAGTTCTGGGTGGCAGCCTGCTGGCCCTGAGCCCCAGACTGCGAGCTGTTACCTTGGACTCCTCCCATGCCTGTAAAGGGAGGGAACGAGCTGGGCTTGGCAGACTGGATGCTGCTGCCCTGAGGGCCTGAGGAGGAGGTGTTATTGGTGCCGCCTGGCAGACCTGAGCCGTTGTTGCTGGCAGCGCTGCTGTTAAGGGCGGAGCTTCCAGAGGCCATTGAGGTTTGGGAGTTTGTTGAGGATGATTGTGAAGAAGATTGTGAGGAAGATGTCTGGGAGGAGGCAGGGCTTGGCTGTATAAGGAGGGAGCTGTCCAAAGGCTGTGCAGCTAAGTATGGCGCTGCAGATAAAAACGACAAAAGTTCAGACATTATTAGTTAAGATAAAAACAGAAAGCTTTGCCATAAGTTTGCATTTGCCATAATTTTACTGTTGGTTAATGTTATTTTACCGAGATCATGTCTGCAGACTTGGGCAAACAGCTTGAGCTTGGAAAACGCATCACTGCCACTAGCTGCTTTCAGGAACCAATCACTGACTGGCTGTTCCGCTAGCTTCTTGGTAGCAGCCCCGCCCACCCTGACAATGCCATCAGTATGGACTTTGGAGATTGGTCGATGCTGACCGAGCTTACAAGACTGTCGGACAGACAGAGAGACAAACACAAACCAATCAGACAGCTGCTCTAGTTTTAGCAGGAATTGAAAACATTAAACGTAAATCGTGTGCTAACAGATGATTTGAAAGACTAAAAGTGTCCCCTACATGCAAGAACACAGGTGTTAATTGGTCACTGTGTGGTTTGCATTGTTTAATAGCTCATTGTAAGAGAGGAAATTCCCTGGGAAACCTGGCACATAAGCTCTCTTACTTCATATACCGCTGTCAACTCTCTAAAGAAGCTCTTGGCTCCAGCGAGGAGAGATTCGCTGTCCGGGCAGAGGACCAGATATCCCACATCCCTCTGGGAGCCGAAGGGATCCAGCAGAAGTTTCTCCCAGTATGGCAGACCAAAGGGAGAGAGCACAACAAAGTCATACTCGTACCCAACCAGGAAGGTAGGGATGGGCAGAGGCTCTGGGGACTCATCAGTGCCTGAGGAGGTGAGAGGAGGGAAATAAACACAGACAGTGAGAGACAGTGATACCCAGGTGAGCTGGAGATGATGAGTAGATGGATGTCACTGAGTAATACTTAAGTTAATACTAATAATAGACATGATTCAACGAACATTCAGCCATTATGACATAATGCAATGATTAATAAAAGTTGTAGTGAGTTTGCAGTTTCACAAACTCTCAGACCGCACTGCTTATTCAGGCCAGGACCTTGTTTTAACTAGTAGTATAATAGAAATTAGTAAAGGTACATATTGATATAAAGTTAGATATATACAAGATATTGGTAAAATGTTCTACTTTCTAGGAAAACTTTACCAATATATTGTATATATTATAACCATTAAAAAATCTGCCTGTTGCTTAATACATGACTTTTAAACCAACTTAAGGGGTTTCACAGGCTTCTAAGTGCCCTTGTTTCTCACCATAAGACCCTCTTCCAGCCATCTTGTGAAACTGCTGCCATGTGAGAGGCCCCTGGACCCCCCAGGAGCGGACGGTCCTCTTCTTCTGGATGGCATCCTGGAGGACAGGCTGAAGAGAGAGAAGAACTCTCAACACGTCCTGAGAGCACAGACCACTCACATCCACCGCTGGAGAGAAAGAGAGAGAGAGCTTAGCAAACACATATAACGCTGTAAACATTTATGATCAAACATAAACATAAGTAAAACACATTAAGTATAACGTAAACCTCTGTCTCTGCTTTCATTCATGTTGAAGTGATGTGCTGGTCTAATGAGGGCCATGGTGGTGTAAACAAATGACTTCAAAGTCTTACCGTTGCGTTTGGCCCAGTGGTGCAAACACGTGCTCTTCACCAATGTTTCATCCACCTTCCCACCAGACATGTTGTCCATGAACTGCCGGCCATGTTCCAAAGCCAGGTAACAGTCGCTGTGGAAGTCCCTCTCCTCTACACGCACACATGGTGGTACAGTGGCACCCCCTGGCCCTTGGGAGGCCAGTCCCTCGAGGTCCAATCCCAGGATGGCAGAAAAGGGATTAGTGCACTGATCCTGCAGAAGGAAAATAAGCTCATCCGGGATCTGATCCTTGTTTCCTTCCCCGGTTTTCTCCAACGATATGCTCCGTAACGTCTCAAACCGCTTTTCCGCTTCCTGACTGACGTCTGAACCTCGCCCGATAATATCCAGCTCATCTTCTAGGAAGAGGCCTGAGCCGTTACCGTAACGACGATTGACTACAGCGCTGAAGCCACACCCGCAGGGGTATTGAGCCTCCATATTGGGGTCGCTGATGTAGACGCCCACGTCGGCGCCTTTGATGTTCATGTTGCAGACGCAAATGCAGCAGCTGTCGAAGTTGCAGTCTTTGAACAGGTTCATGACAGACTCCGACAGGATGAGGTTGACGTACAGGCTGTGAGCTTCGGGGATGGATGGGACCGTTGCAGGTTCTACAGAGTTGAGCGGCCTGCAGGTGGAGGGCGTCGAGGCGGGAGAGTACAAGTCCGAGTTTTCATATTTTAGGGATCCTTGGACACTGGCTGGGCCCCGGGGAGTCCGCGGCGTCCGTGGGGTACGGGGGGTGGGAGCTGAGAAACGGGGCGTGGCAGGGGACGGAAGGATGCTTGTTCCGCTGTTGCTGGGCGGGGCACTGTTGGACAAAAATGGTGTGTGGGTCTGTGGAGTGTAGGTTTGAATGTACTCTGGCTCCATCGTACTGTTTTCACTAGAGAAAGCAGAGAGCAAAAATTTGGTTAACGCATTAGCCATTGCATGCAGCTTTATCAAACATTAGTCAAGGGGGATTCCATCACAATTTGACATAAATAAATGCATCTTGTTAATGATTGTCTATAAACCAGCAGTTAATACAACACAGGTTACGATAGAAAACTACCGAGAGCTGCTGTACTGTACTGTTATCCTAAAAAGACCTCCAGGAGGGAGGGAGAGAATAACTATTTTTAGACAGACGGTCCAACAGGCAGCTGTGCAAGAAATGAAAGCACAGCTTGTGCCACATGAACTGTGTGTGTGTGTATGTGTGTGAGAGAACACTGAGTGCGGCTCCCGGTGGCCTTTAAAAACAAGCGGGTGTGTGCAGGTCCCCCGTTTGAAGACGTGGCCCTCCACCCCAGCTGCTGTGAGTTATAAAAGAAGCCTAACCAACTCATAAAGAGTTTCTGGACTGCCTTTAACAAACGCAGACTTTACGACTAGACTTATCGCCCTGTCATCGACCGTTCCCAACACCCCCTCCTCTGTCAGCTTCACACATTTCACTGAATTTACACCAACATCGAATATAACGTCCAAGAATACGCTGTTCTTTTTTTGCCGGTTGAGATTATGTATGGAAAAGAACAGTAGAAAAAATAACCTTATCTGATTATTTTTTCATCAGCTTTGATATTGCCAAAGTATATAGAGACAATACATTTGAACAGTGCGACTCAAATCTAACAAAATGACGGAGTGTAGCTTAAGTTTACCCTGACACAGGTTCATAACATCACATAGAAAAAAATTCATGCAACGAGATTATGAAAAAAAAATAGTGTGAATAACAATCAGATGTGGCTGTCTGAACAAACACTAGCTATTCAAATACATTTCTTCATAAGAACCACAGAACACAGGTTCAGTCTGGACAGTGAAAAGGTCTTTAATATGTGACTTTAAATAAGAACTAAGCAAAGGCAGAAGACAGATCTGACAGTCTAATTATCAGAGCGTTAACAGTTGCTGTTTTATTCTTTATCTGCCATCATTAAGAACAAGAAGTGTGTGGGTGCAGATATCTGACTGCACTGAATATATGACTCATGTGCAACATATCCTGTGTGCAAAGATGTTTTATTGTTACTGGAATGCTAATAATGATATATTCAAATGTAAAATGTGTAGTATCTGTACAATTGTAGTGCTTGTGCTAAAATTTATTAATGTAGATTGATGATTTTGTTACAGCAATGGGAATGAAATTGAGCATTGTTAATGGGAATAATGGAGAAATTTAATATCTGACAGAAAAAACAATGCAAGAATGTACTGTGTAATACACAGTTTTCAACTTTAAAACATTGATAAGGGTGTGTGTGTGTAAACAGCTGAAGATCTTGGCTCTGGTGTGCTGTTCATACGGTGTTAATGACATAAAGACATTGAATTTTAGAGTCACTCCAGATGTGAGAGCAACTCACCCGTCTTTGTTGAAGATGGGAATAGCAGGAACACTGTTGAGCAGCTCCAGTTTCCCCACTGTCCAGCTGGGCCTGTACACACACTCTTCAGGCAGTTTGATGGGGGGTAGACACTGACTGGGCAGAGACTTCAGGGGGGCAAACATGGAACAGCCCACAAACGGCTGACACAACTCTGGTCTGTACACAAACGAAAAGTCCTAGAAGAGAGAGAGACCCAGAGAGAGAAAGAGAGAGAGACATGTTAAATCTGCTAGTGTGTCAGTTCACATTCTACAGCAATCCGGCAGAGATGAATCACAGAGGAAGCGTTTCAATAAATCAATATGAATAAGTTTATTCCAACACTGTTGGTCATAAAACATTCATGTTCCCACAAAAACAGCTTTGAGGGGCGTGCCAAGATAAAACGCATCACACGCAAGCACAGCATCTTAAAAAGAGGTGAAGCAACAAATCAACATGTGATTCCCTTCAATTTTCTGATAAGCAGTTATATTACAATCCATGACATTGTTGCTTTTGTCTTTGTCAGTCTTTGTCACGCTGAGAGGCCCACCCACATCAAACTCTCACTGGGCTAAAATTCTGCTTCTTAAAATGATGCATTGTGCATCAAATGCATCCAGATTGTGTGGCATCGCATTTCTTCTCCTTCAATATTGACAAAATTCATTGATGCCAGATTGCAAGACTGATGCGGCATCGCAGTTTAAACAATAACTTACCTTGATTTCAGAAGGTTTGGGGCTGCAGAAACTCTCCTCCACCTCGATCTTAAACTGGCCGCCCAGAGCCGTGGGGCCGTCCAGCGTGCCGATGCCTGAACCAGGTTCCATGCAGCCGTACTCTTTACTGCCCGTGTTCATGGGGGAGTAACCCATGATGTGCTGTTCTAGAGAGGGGGGTGTGGGGAACATCTGGTGCAGATCCGCCGTGCCTGAGGGAAAATAAAAGATGACATGACGAATGAAGGACGAAGGTTCGAGCAAGAGTAACAGACTTGTTGCTGTGTTTTTGAGTGTCGCATTAAACATGCGGTTTATAATGCAGGGTCGTCATTTTACTCATGAGGTCATAAGTTGCAAGATTGGCAATTATGAAATAATTAACAAAACATGATTGGTTTACAATCATTTTAGACAGCGTATAGTGTGTGAGTATTGGGGTATTGTGTCAACTTCCACTAACTGTTTTGTGTCATCTTCCCATACATTAATTTCCTGTAGGCACAGTGTGTTTGTCTGTGTGCATGTTGAAGCTGTCAGAGTGGCCAGCAGGGGGCAGTATACAGGGTCTGAATGAAGTAAACTGGGTATTTATAGACAGAGACTGGACTCACTTATACAGGAGACAGGATCCAGTGTGGCTGGCTTGGACTCTTTACTGCCAAACTTCTCGTCTGCTCCATTTACAGCTCTTCTCGCCCCAGGCTGTGGAGGAAAACACACATTAGCTGAAAAACAAACTCAAAAACAAGCAATTTGTATTTAAAAATCCAATGCAATGTGCACTTCTTTTCTGAAAGCAGAGTCCCATTGATGACTATAAGTAATTACTTACCAATATTAATAACCATATTTAATTATTGTGTATAGAATTTATATTAATCAAAGTTCTGCTCGTTCGTCAAATTGTCACAGTAAATAATGAAGCTGGGTGAAAGTGGACAAAAGGGAACGTAAGAACAGAGACAGTTTAATACTGACTGTTTGTTCATCCTCGTCTGAGTTGAATAGGTTGTCCAGATCTTTGATGGAGACGGCCAGGTCTGAATCATGTATGAGACTGGTGGAAGCAGCCCTGTTATGAGCTGCAGCCTGCTGGGCATCTGAGAGAGAGAGAGAGAGAGAGAGTGAGAGAGATAACACACAGGTCAGCTTTCCAGCTTTATCAAGGCTGGACCCGAGACCCCATCAAAACAAGATCTTTCCCTCAACCAGCGAGTCAATTTAATCTTTACAGGCCACGATACAACTACACTGAGGCAGACAGTCAACAGGGAAACCAGCTCAAATAAAATAAATGGACTGGAGTGTCTGAATGGGCCTCACTAGATTAACAGATGAAAACATGAGAATACTTACCATCTGACAGAGAACCATTGCCGTCTTCTCCCTGTAAGAGCCAAAGAAAATACAATGTGAACAACTACAATACACAACCCACAGATCATAACACATATGAATAGTCCAAATGTACATTGTGCTATGAGTGTCAATGGTGGATGAATTGAGAATGAACCAGTTTACATACTACATGTCTACAAAGATTTTCTAGAAGGGTAGCACAAAAAGGACATTTTAATTATGTAGAAACCATTTTCAACATAATTCAACCAAGGCAGATAATGATATTGATGGATATTGAAATAAAGGGCTGTTACACTTCCCTAAAAACAGTACAACACATTTGACTGGGAACAACAAAACAAATACTCCACATTATCTAAAATTCTGCACACACTGATAAAATTCTTCAGCACATGATCTGTCCCCAAAACACACAATGAAAACAGCCAAGAATGTGTTGGTTCACAATCACGTTTGTTTACGATGGCCCTGATGCAGCCAACCAATCAGAGGACAGAGAGCAAAAGGAGAGCGAAGGAGAGATAAGGCGAAAGCTAAAAGAAAAACAAGATGACAAAGTGAAAGTGAGAGACAGAGAGGGAGAGAGAGACGGAGAGAGCACACATTTTTACACCAGGCCACCAAAATTATATCTTCCACACACAGCATAATAAACATCACTGTAATGCAAGATAACAGCACTGGCTAATGGCACCGCAGACTGCAGTTTTTCCCCCCAGTGATTCACAAACCCACCCAGACCCTTAACCTGCCCCTCATGCAACCTTTACGCCTCAGAGTCGACATTACAATGCAAACCGCATGCCATGCGGACATTTATCACACTATGCATAATTTCATTACACTGCAGGCAGTCTCTCCGCATAAAGAGTGTAATCTGTTCCCCTGTACACACGCCACATCCTAATGAGCAACACCCTAATAAAACGCCTGGACATGCAAAATGCTCCGCCCCCCGTAATCGATAGCAGAACCCTGGGGCGGGGCACAAGAGTTAAGGCAGCAATTTTCCATGCTTACTGTGTATTTTATAACAATTTTATAACAAACACACACTGTTGTGCCCATACGCGCACCACAAACGTTGCTTTGTAGCATAAGGTCTGTGTTACTGAACAAACCTCTCAGCGGAGACCTGGGGGCTGTACGGCTACCGAGACACAGACAGATGTAGTGGGTACAAAAATGTTCTCTTAGAAGCCACTGAAGTAACAGAGACAGAGGAAGTTATGGAAATGTTTTGGGGAAAAAAAAGCAAGCAGATTTTTGCTCAGCCTCTGCAGCTGCCAGCGAAATAAGCAAAAGTGTGGGAGATGCATTGACAGAAACAGGAGAGCCGTTTTTTGCCTCCTCTGTCTCCTGCACGTTTGAGGGTGTCTGATTCAGATCTCAGAAGGGGATCTCCCAGGAGCTGAAGAAAGCAGACGCGAGGGAAATGTTTTACGTGCTTTACTGCCAGAAGAAAATGTGCCTTCTTAACTTCCTATTCACAGGCAACAGGAAGTAAAGATTCTTTCCCATAGAGACGCCCGCATGTAATCGATCTTTAAAGTCAACAGAACCCGCCTTCACATCTCTAAAGGTTCCTAAAGGTCATGTTCAAGAGCATCTAGCCGTATCCCAATAGTATCGCTTTTTAAAAACCTGTCATTATGACCAGAAGAAACATTGGTTTGTGTCTCACAACATGCATGCTGATGAATTAAGGCACATTAAGACTAAGACTTTATATTGATACATAAACAGGGTCAGTTTTGAATTAAATACTTAAATGTACTTCACACACAGTGAAGTGACACACCTTCCTGTCAATTTGTGTCTAAGTATCTTTCCATCAACGCCATGAAATCCTGACAACTAAAGAACTCACAAGTTTAATCTCTTTAAAGAGCAGTTCATTGTGGGATATCTGCAGCCAATTTGGCTTCCAAGCGTTTCTCACCTTGTGTTTCTTCCCTGGTTCTCTCTCTCCAGCTTTGTCTTTCTTATCCGAGAAGGTGAACTTAACATCCCCGTCAACAAAGGCGTAAGGGTCGACCTCGGGCTCGTGGTCGCCGTCGGTGATGGCCGCAGCCAGGTGCTGGTTCTGTCGCTGCAGGTACGTCTGGATACGCTCACCTGAGACCTTCAGAGGCCTTTTGGAAGCAGCCATTAACCTATGCAGGAAAACACAAACAGCTTAATATAACCAAGATTAAAACACTTGGTTAAGGCCATAAGTAATAGAGTCATTTCCCTAAATATGGGTTACAACTACATAACAGCATTTTATGCTCTGCAAAGCATCACAGCAAAACATTGGCAGGAGAAATTTACACATTTAAATCTCCCAAAAGTCTCTCTGTGTTCAAACAATGTATGCCATCTGTCAGAAACGAGTTTAGGTTTTATGACTCCAACTCCACATACACCCCTCAGAAGCCTCTGTGTGTGTGTGTTCTTCATATGTGGGTTATGTAAAATCCCTCTGTGCTGATTAAGTGATATTCACCAGCCACTGTGAACTCTCACGGATCAAACCACTGTGGCCCTACAGGGGGTGGGGATGCTGAATAGCTGAACTGGTCAGAGATTAAACCCATCTTGAGAGGGATTACGCTGGACCATAATAGGCAAATGGACACAAGAGCAGAAAAGCCAAGTGCATTATGGGATTGCATGTTATAAAGAAAAATGCAATGCGTGATTACTTGCTGAATGCAGTATATACCCCAGTATAATGCTTTAAATTGGTAAAAAAAAAAAATCTACAAAAATAACACATTTAACAATGAAAAATATTTATAAACAATATGCATTTTACATTCTTCACAAACAGCACCAGTCGTATCAACATCTGATTATATTGTGATGTAGAACTGATATTCAAACCAATTTTATTGTGTGGCTTTAACGCCAGTGCATACCTAACATCTGACTGTGCCCAACAAAATCCCCAACATTAAACCAGTTTCACTTCATTAAAAGACAATTCAAGGAAATCTTAAGAATTTGGTACAAAACAGGAACAAACTCATTTTGAATGGCTCACTCTGGTCTAAACTAAGCAGCATGTATCTCTGAGTAAACACTGCAGGAAATGGCACCATTTAACCATCAGTTACGCAAGAATAAGCCACACTAACTTACACAACACTTGCCAATCATTTCTCTGTGTTCCTAGAGAAGGATTACAGGACACTTTTTCATCATGCATTCTTCCAGGAAGACAACAGCATAGCTGAGCGACGCATGCACTTATTTTGTCATAACACTGCTGTTTCATGAATTTATAAGTGTCATAAAGTCACAGCTCTCACCTGTAACAGTTTAGAGCAAACTTCATACTACGCTGTAATTCCTCATTCATACGTGTCCAAACATTCTACGTATAGCCAAATGTGTTGACATTAAACACAACCAACAAATGTTCACTCTTCCATAGTTTAAACACACGTCATCTCACGTTAACAGACGTGACATTACAGACCATTCAAAATGCAAACATGTTTTTTTTCCCTTTAAGTTTCACAGTTAAAATTATGAATGTGAGTTTTGGTAATAGTGTGAGTATGAGAATTTCAGCAGGTTTTAATTGAATGCATAATCCAGTCACGCATTTTACTGTAAATATAGGCTGGAGTAACATTGTACTTTCACGTCTATTACATCATACAGTTGATTTGTGTTTCTAAAGAAAGCAGATGAGATTCATGCGGTAAGACTTGGACAGAAATTCCTCCCGTCTGTTTATTAGTCAATCACTTGAGTAATAATGTCACGGCTTTGTTGGAGACTGTCATCAAACAAAACTGGCACCAGTGTCAAACGACAGTACTTTAAAAACAATGTCTCCACACGGGACGGCCAACAATTTCTGCCTTGCTGCATTTCCTAGAAATCTTAAGGGTGTGGGCGAGTCTGAAGGGTGTCAGGGCTTAACTGAGCGTGCCATATTTCACCTCACATTTAATATTAATTCCTACTTCAAGAGTTTCAAATAAAAATCAACTACGCAACCACCAGTTTAGTAGGTTGTGATGGTCTATTTTACACAGTAGCTTCACATATCCAGACTTTTGAATACAGATTATTTCAGCTAAAAACCAGACACTTGGACAAGAAGAGAGTTTGAGTGACATGTAAAGCTGGTGCTTTGACTTACATTTAACCAGTCAATGTCTAAATGTCAAAACCATCTCTCTCCACTTTTTTCTCCGCTGTTTTTGTTCGTTTAGTGTATTTCTCTGTCCTTTAATTTTTTTGTCCTTCAGTTCCAAACACTAGTGGTTAAATGTGCAGTATATTTATTTCTGCTCTAAATTTGAACAAACCCTGAGTGTGTGTGTGTGTGTGTATGTGTAAGAGAGGGAGGGGGGAGTGGAGAGAGATCCATAATCTCCTAACTCACAACAATGGCTGGGCCTGCACATTAGCATAGTGCGTATGCTTAGAAAAAGAACAAACATTCTACATGAAACATCAGTTTGTTCCTGTAGCATGTGCATTTGTCTGAGGTCTGTCAACAGGGCAACACTGCACCTATTTTAATACTTCACAAACAGACAAGGACGTCTGGGGTTTGTTAATGGGGGCTACTGCTAACAACTCTTGCTAAAGGTAAAGGACTGAGAGCAAAGGGATTAGGGTGGTTCTACTGGCTGAGAGAGGGTCTGTGGGGGGCTCTCACTTTAGAAACAGTTACTTAAGTGGTCATTACACAACACAAACGCAAAGGACAGTCAACAGAAACGGCCTCTGATGCAAGACTACAGCAAACTGAAACAAAGCGCAATCCATGTTTTTAGATTGTGTGTGTAGATATTGTGTAGATACAATGTTGATATTCTCAATGTCACAACACAAAGCATCTTCTCAAATCCAGCTAGCCTAAAAATCTAACTGCAAAAAAAAAAAAAAAATCACTCACAAATTGAGAAAATATTAACTTCACTTTCCACGTTTACAAAACATCCATTCCATATTTAACTTGGCTCACCATGGTAAACCCCAGTGTGAACTACCCCACTACATGGAGGTTAGCCAATCATAACGTAGCTCATTTACATAAACAGTTCTTGACGTACATTAGCAAAAACAGATGGCGTATAACACAGAGAAAACAGTTTACTTGAAGACACCAGTGGTGAAAAATGACACTTATCTTAAAATAAGAAATCTAATACTCACTCAGTAACTGACATAATTCCTTCTCCTCCGAGCGACGCCTCTTCTCTGAGTTTGTCTCCTGGTAGTGATGGTGTAGGAAATTCTGCATCTTTTCTACGTGGAAGGTTAAATAACCTCCAAGGTGTGTGATTTATATCATCCTCCAGGTTCACTGCCGCGCTGATGTACGGGGATGACTCCAGGGGTTCTGCGTATGCAGGGGGAAACGGTTGAGTGAGGGGCTCCAAGCGGGTGTCATCCTGGCCCTTCTGGGAGAGAAGGCATGGTTCTGCAGAGGGAGGGTAAAAATGTTGGCTGTGGGGGGTGGAGGGGTTCTTAACTGCATCAGAGTTTTCGTCGCCACGTTCGCAAGGGTGAGGGCTTAGAGGGGGAGGCTGTGGGGAACCAACCATCTCTGGCGGGCCACTGGTGCCCACGGTAGCTCCGCCCCTACTATGTAACTGTGGGGGTTTAGAGCCAGTGCTGACATCAGATGGGCGGAGCCCAGAAAATCGTCCACTGTCCTGACTTCTGAGGCCCAGTCGCTGGCCTGCAGAGGCATCGGTTTCCATGGAGACATCTTCACAGACAGAATTGCGATGGTGGAAGGGCGTTTGTGGGCGTTTTTGTTGCTTGTCGCCCTTTTCTGGTTTCTCTCCAGCTTTGTGCTTGACAGGCGGCTGTTGTGTCTGACCAGCGGTGGGCGGCTGGCCAAGAGAATTGCCTGTTCTCTGCTTCAGTGTTTTGTGCCTGATAAGAAAGAGACATCTTTAAATACAACAAGACCACAGTTAGAAGGAGCATGATGAGTTTAGCGGTACAAATCTCTGACACCGCTAATAAAAAAAGCTTATTACCCAAAATTATTTTTTTTTATTTCTTGGCATTACAAGGGTTTCATTTCAGGTTTAATAGTCTCTGAAATTTAAAATAGAGGAATGTTACAGTTTCTTAATTGGCTCATTATTTTTCATTTTTAAATTATTACTGGATTCTTGAAAAAAACTCTCAGCTTGTCGAGTCGAAGAAAAGGTTAAAGAAACAGCCTTATTACACTTTAAACAACAAACACATGATTACTATCAGAACCTGTCCGACCCGATAACATGTCTGCATCCTCTCAGAGATATGTCAAACTTCACAGCCGCCAGATTTTCCCGTGGGTTCCTTTCTAAAGTCTCTCGTGTATAACACTGTGCTTGAGAATCAGTTACCATCTCAGCCTCCGCGGAGTCTCGGCACACAAGCCTACAGTGAGAAATGAATGCTTCTAATACACAGCTGTCAGCTCTCCCTCACAAACGCCTAGCGTGAGCCTTTCACAACAACCGCTCGCGTTACAAAGGCAGGAAACTTCAGTTCGCTTCAGATATTAAACACTGTGGGACGTGTGTGAACGCTCTGGTTCGAAGGAAAAGCTGGAGTGTGCTGTTTACATTCAACTGAGGGTCCAGGTAACCAAGTACCTGTTTGCAGAGCATTGTGTTAGCAGAGGTAAAGGTTATGGGTTCGATCCCAAGGAACACACATACATATGAAATAATGACTTAACTGTTAGTCGTTTTGGATTAAAGCATCTGACAAATTAATAAATGTGAATGTAATTTAGCCTAAAAATACAAACAAGGAAACCACAAGCTACTTTGCTTGTAGCTTGTGGTTGCTCAGAACTGAGGTGCGAGTATGTGAGACCTGTGCACATACATGAGTCTTTATGTGTGTGTGAGTTCATAGTTGTCGTTCACCAAAGAGCAAACGCATCAAGAGAGAATTAACACACACATCTATGTGTGCAAACAAACATAACGCTGAATAAAAAGCCCACCTAGACAAAGACAAACTAATAAGACGGTTGAGCGTAAAGTTACACCTTCTTTTTCACTCAAATTTTATGTGCATGTGTGTTACAGTCAAAACTATGCACAGCTGCGCTCTTAAACACACAAACACACACAGAAGAAGGCTCAGCAAACTGAAAGGATGACGTGTGGTCATTTTCACTTCACAGGGAGACTCCGTGTTTCATCGCACCTCTCGTGCTGGGACCCTTCTGAAAACATATTTGGCAATGGCAGCGGTCCCACGGCGCTTTGCCTGCTCTTGACCTGAACTTAACAGCTACTCGACAGTGAGAAGCGATGACCCACAGAAAGGCCACACAGCAGTGACACACAGTAATGTACTGTGCTGACAAATCTTAGACTGGCTTGTCTAATAGCTGTAAACACTAGCTGTTATCATTTTCATGTTTATGAGCCACATGCAACCAATAAGTAAGTTTGAACAATAACATTCATGGGCAAACCGCACCTTTAAATTTTCTTTATATTTTAAATGTACATTGCAAAGTGCTAACAGTAAACTTACAAGATAATAGTCTTTTTTTATTTTATATAATATAATTATTTTAAATCTTATTACTTAATCCTGCAAATAAATTCAAATCTGAACGCAAGAAGTGTGAACAGAGTGTGAACAGCAACGTGGGATAAATTCAGAGCAGAGGCCAAAATGTCAACAAGCCATTTTGGTTCAATTATCCACTAGCATATGAAATCAGTTTTGTCATTAGAAAGCAAGACAGTAATTCTATACAGTCTGGTGGGTTGGATATACTGTAGATATACATTCAACACACTACGAGGTTCTCTGGAGGATATCTGGGCAGGTATCCCAGAGGTGCAAAGCACAAAAAAAAGACAACGCAGAAACTGCCAAGGTCTACAATCTTCCTCTACATCCCAGCCAAGCAAATTAAGACATCTGAGAAGTTATGAAATCATTTAGCAACACTCAGAAACCAGTTTCTCTGGTTTTCACAAAGAGCTTGTTTATTACTCCACAACACTTCTAGTGTGACTGTAAGTGATACCATAAAAGCTAAAGAGCAACTAGCAGCAACAGCAGTAGTGGGGGGCTAAATAGGGACAGCCAATGCGAGCGCAGGAGCTGTTGTGTGGGCGTTCATACCTGGAACAGTTGCAGCTTGATCTCTGTGCGGCTTCAACAAAGTCCCAGGCGCCCACTTTTAAAAGCGTCTCCTCTTCGCTGGTCCCGTTGGGGGTCGTGGCGGAGAACTTCCGTCTGTGAAGACAGAGGGAAGCGAATCTGGAATCAATCTCCTTATCACTAAAATCACTAAAATATACTTTGCACACCTACAAGTATTACATTTTTCTTTCAATAAACAGTCGAAGAGATGTTTGCCTGATTGTGTTGCTCTGTGTTTGATTTAGGAAATCTTATCAGATCTTATCAGATCTAAGATTTGCTCTGGGTTCATCTGATGATGTCTTAGCACGCTTACTTGTTCTGAGCTCGATTAATATTGCACTCCTGCCAGACACTCTCCACCACCTGACTGGCCATCCTGCGTGGAATCTTGCCGCCGTGGTGACTGGTGCTGTCAACACTGAAGCCGTCCATAGCCACTGGCAACCGCATCCATTTCTGAGCAGAGTGAGAATGAACTGGAGGCAGAAGACAGAAAAAGATAAAGTGGGGGAACATCATTTCCGTGGTAGTGGTTGTTGGTTATTATGTATTCATTTACAATACATTTCTGACTTTTCCTAGTATGCAAATCAGCGTTTTTACATTTCCTGGTATACCATCAAGTCATAGAAGTGCATGGAGGTATTTACCTGTCTGAGTCTCCTCAGGTGAGGTGGGAGGGGTCAGGGTCACTGAGGAGATGGCGGGGTCGCGATTTGAAGCAGGCACTTGATGGCCGCTGGAATAAACGGTGGTGCAGTGCGAGGGGCCTGCAGGCGTTACCGTGGGGATGTCTGACTGCGGGACCAACACCAGACATGCAGGATACACCATACGCACACCGCCTGAAGCAAACAGACACACTATTAAAACCTGATAAGTGCACAATGCTAACAAATTTAGCAGTAATTTAGTATTTATTTAGGCAATATATGTGCTTAACATGATTGTTAAGCATGAATCGTGGTTTTAAAAGAACTTCTATTATAATGTCATTTTATTTTCACCTGTAGCATGTGAAAGTTTTCTTACAGACAAAATGGTATGAACTACAAAGTTGGCAATTATATTGAAGAGACTCTTATTGAGTGAAACACTCATTAGGGTTCGACTCACCAACCAGCACCTCCACTGCAGCCAGGGAGTCGTTCTCCCAGTCCATGTCCTCCATCCTGTCCTCTGAGCTCTCCTTGGACGTGGGGCTGATGGGATAAAACTGGTTCCATTCTTCAATGAGTTTCTGGGTCGGGGGGTCAGACAGCTTGAAGGACTGGCCGGTCAATGTGCCATTCAGTCCAAATGGACTCAGAATTACTGTAGAGAATGACAGATGACATTTAGTGATGCACACGACACGCATTCCAGAACTCAAGAGATTTTGAACAGTACTGACAGGAAGGAAGACATTAAGTAAAATAGCTGTTCAGTGTATAGTTCTTATTCCATTATAATTATGATTATTATTAGTGATTAATTTCTTAACTACATTCTTAATGTTATTGAATATTTTTATTAGGCTGTTAATATTATTAAGTTGTATTCATAGCTCATTTAAAATTTGAACTTTCACAGACTTGGAAAATCTTTATCAAATCTTTATCAAAACATTCATGTGAAAAAATTCAACAGAAAAAGACTTGTTGGCTCAATTAATATCAATAAACTATTGCGAGATTAAACTTTTCAATACTTTGGAACATCAAATGTTCCATCAAGCCTATAGTTATGATTTGTACTTTGGCAAACAACTGCAAGTGGTTGAAAACAACAAAAAAAGAAGTGGTAAAAACAACAAAGTGAAATTTCTACAAAGTTGTTCTTTGAAGTTAAGAGTCGTTTGCCCTATGTAGCAGAAACACGTGAAAAATGAAGAGTGTGTAATCAGAACATGGCCAAAGCAAATGAGTCTTTCAAGCGGGGAACACTGTACAAATACTCTCTCTCCACTTCTGTTCCTCATTAACTGTGGTCTTAAATGACTCCTCCGCTGCGTCCGTGTCTCTTTCCTTCATTTTCTCACATGCTTTCCAAAAGCCTTTCATATCACCCCAGCCCCCAGTCACTGCCAAGCAGAGCTCATTCAGAGCCTATAAACCAACTTAAATAAACAGGTCACTCAGAGGGAGAGCGAGAAACAGGGTGAAGGAAACAGAGAGAAAAAAATTGAACAAGGGAGAAGGAACGTGGTGGCGTCGGTTTACACCCTGTACGCATCACCAAAACACTTCACTTTCTCAAGTGGGTCTCTGTTGTGCGTTTACACTGGAGCAGGAGTCACACCTTTTCCTTGTTCATTCCGTACACACGTATTCCTCGACCACGCGCCATCCGTCTTCCATGATATATCGATCCACAGACTGCAAGGGGAAAAAGGAGCTTTCAAGGAAAAGAGGGAGGGGGTGGATGAATCCATCCTGTGTCCTTCCATTAGCGGCTCATTCCATGGCCTTCATCACATAAATCCATAAGAGCCGCATTGACAGGGGACACCTCCGGCCATCCGGAAGAGGTATGGGAAGGAAGAACCAGAAGGGGACGAGGTAAAAGCTATACAAATTAAAAAATTGATGCAATTCATCTTTAATGGGTTATGGCAGCTTAAACCTATGCGCTCGAACAAAGATAACTGTCCTTATCAAACAAAGCTTTAGGAAAACTGTCCCTAAAATACATTTTTACCAGAAAACCCTTCACTTTAACAGGAGGCATTACACACACACAGCGGTGCGTAAAAGCTAACCAGACATAGCAAAACAAACATGGCGTGTTAACGGGATGTCTCTCCAGGCAAAAATGGATCTTTTAATATCCAACAGTTCCGTGATCAAACCAAGGTGACGTGGCCTGAATTAATTTGGCCTCTGGACTTGCGTCTCGTCGCGACGCATCAGAACTGATTCTACCGAGATACACAAAATATTTACAGAAAGAAAGCCCGGCGCCGGGCTGTTCAGGCAGGTGGTGGTGGGAAGGTCAAAATTTGCATAGCAGGGAAGCTTGAAGCATTGAATCCACTATAGAGTCGTCCCACGTCAGCCGCCAGCATAAAGGTCCGCTGTCCTGCCCCGCATTTGCAGAGATATGATGCAATTTTCAAATAAACAGGCAAACAAATGTATTCCAATATCACACCGTTCACCTCACATTTATTCTGTTAAACAATCTGTGCACTACCAGTCTCTCTCTCTCTCTTCTGCTCGGTTAAGTGAGCTATGAGTTCATTACACCCCTCTCGCTGCTCTTTATGAGGTCACAGTTGCAACACTCGCATGCTCACTAATCCGAGACTGTCAGAAACAGTGAGACGCGGGAGCCTGGAAGACTGAGACAGGCAGAGAGCGAGAGAAAGGTCAGCTACTTCCAATTGACATCACAAATTCCTGATCCGCTGCAAAGGTTATTTCCCATCAAAAGGATGAATTATACTATTAAATCTTTTATTTGCAGACACTGAAAACATTCTCCGATAACCAATGAAATGGCAGCTGTGATCTAATGCATATTATAAAACTGATTCCTGAAGCTGAATGCTAATTGGTCAAGAAGGCACTTGTGCAAATAATACTCTTAACCAGCTACTGTATATAACTATACAATTAATGTTTAATACGAACTGCATTTCTGTTGATTAACTGCATACAGCAGCAGAAATGATCAAATCTTACAGTTTGGCTGGAGAGTTTCAGACTCATGTTACTGGTAATGAAGAACACCTTCCTCTTCCTCAGGAACACACAACAGGACAAGAACTCATATTATTTTTGCCCTTTTTTTGAAGATAAGAAAGGGCCGCTCAACACAGGAGGGCTTTTAATTATAAACCGCATCTTTCAGTTCAGACAAAAAGAAAAATGAAGGGAGAAATGAAAAAAGATGAATTCGGTAAAAAAAACGATTCTATCTTAAGCAGAACTGTCATATATGCTTAGGAAGGGAATGTACAACATCTTCAGGTACTGTTGGGTTTCTCACCTTGGAAGGGGCTGGAGGCCTGCTGGGCCAGCGTCAGGTGCTCCTCGCTAAGGTGATACACAGGCTGGTGCTGGTTGATCTCCACGCTGGTGCACACGTTACTGTCTCCATGCAGGAAGAAGGTGAAGGAACAGGACAGATGTTCTCTGAGAAGAACAGAGAGGGAGAGAAACAGTGTTTAGGTCAGTAGAACACAGTCACAAAACACATAGGATTAATCATAACGACTAATGACAACATTTTCCTCAAAATACACCAGACTGGATTTGTGGTGAACTCACACGGTGAGTCACGTAAACAGCATCACAGAATTCTTGAATCATTTTCAGTCAGTGAATCATGTGTATCATCTGAGTTAAATATCATACAAGTAGTTTGTAATTAAAACATCACTCTGAATATCTCAGATATTTGAGAAACACACTGAGAGACCAGGTTTAGCTGTCTGACCCCTGAGTGCTGCAGTGCATTTGACCTGCTTTATGAACTCCCTCTCATGAATATTCATAAGGAGCTTCTTTATATACTGTATGTTAAAGCACAATAGAACTGTATTACACGTTATTCACACTTTAAGCTTACAGCCTGAGCTCTGGTGAAAACAGTCTGAACTTCAGCTTTAAATCCTCTGTTCATATGCTGCATTAGAGCTGCTCTGTTGATCTGAATTCATCACAGGCATTAAAAAATCTTAAAGAGATTGTGGTCTGCCGACACAATGACTAAACCAGAAAAGCCCTATAGAATTTATTTGTAACACTGCGTTGTGCTTTAAAATCAGCAACATAGATGTCAAAGCAAGTAAGCTGAGTTTGCTTAATACTGCTCATGTAATTTATCTTTATTAATTATTCTATATAAAAGTCTATAGACCCCAACTCTATATAGCGGTGCCTAACACACACACAGACACACACACACAGACACATACACGTTAAAATAAATAAACTAAAATCTAGCCACTTTATTGCAGAAATCCATTACATGTAAAACACAAAGGTCTCTAGTTCTTTCTGATCAGTGGAAGTGAGAGAAACTTTATAGCCCTGGTCAGAAACTCTCCAAATACACAGTGCAGGCACAGAGCCATCAGTGTGGACACCGGCCAAACATCTGCATTCAGAGAGCGAGAGATCCAAAGAACACGGCCAGAGACTAAAGCCACAGAGAAAGAAACGCTGATCTGCAAGAACATCACGCCAGCGCGCAGCAAACACGCCACACCGGCCTCGTGCTCCGCAACAGTGCTCGCTCGGTGCTGGAGGTGATGGCTGTACTGCAGTCTGACCCCTGTGGATAGATTATGACAGCTGTGCTCTGGAACTACTGCTGCTCTGAATGTCCCTTTACTTCAGTAATGACCTCAAACCTTCTGAGGAACACACAGCGACCTCGATACTGCTGCACCATCACATCTGATCCTGAGAGCACATGGTGTATGAGAACATGTAGACCAATAGCAACAAGCTGCTATAGTACTATACAGCTAAAAACATGATTAGCATGTGCGTCACTGACCAACACCAAAACAAAACGTGACCCCTGACCACTGTTTCTGGCCAAGTGAGGCCCCGGGTGTAAACTTAACACCAGACAGAAGCGAAAATCAGGGTAAAACTGAGCTACATTGATCTAAAAATACATGTCATACCCGGCACCCGTTTATCTAAGAAGTGTAATGCTTTTTTACAGAGAAATTTTCTGTGGCAAAGGTTAGGAGGCCAAAAACAGACAACAGGAAGCACAGAAGAAACAGTTTATAAATAACAACAGCGCAGAATGAAGAAAAAGCAAAGAAATTCAGATCAGCTATTGGTGAGAAAAACAGAAGAAACAGAGGTGACGTTCCACACTTATTTGTTGTATTGGGCTGCTATCAACTTCCTGAAAATATCAGCCTTGGTTAGGGCGTAGCAAACTGTTACTACAAAACCCACAAACACACATTAAACTAAACTGTATAGGTTTTAATGGGGTACATTAACTCACACATACAAACGCAAACACACACTCACTGGTGGCGCCTGCTGCCCTGTGGCCAATTTGTCTGGAGAAACCCTCTCATCTCTTAGTTAACTGACTGCTATCCCCATACTACACATGTAACTGCCTTCATTCTTCTCTAACAGTCTCTGGCTTTCTGAGGGGAACGATGTTTTGTCTGCTAACTGTCACTGCCCCATTACAAAAAGCCACAGCATGCTGTAGTGACACAGACTGCTGTGTGTCAGAACTCACACCAAAAATGATGCATATCTGTTCTTAAAATTAAAAATTAAAAATTAAAAGTTATCACAGAATTTTGACAACTGCACAGATATGCACTTTAATTTTTAGACAGATGAAGAAACACGTTTCAACTAACATTTGCATCTAAGCATTCGCGTCTAAAAACTTCAATTTAAAACTGACTAAACAACTTTCTTTCTTGTGAATTAACATCAGTTAGTTATTGCAAACCATTAATGATGCAAATATGCAAAATGTACAGATTTTAACATTAATGTGTAGTGATCATTACTATATAGTTTGCACCCCTGATATCCCCATGTTGCCCTCCATAACTGGAAAGTCAATGTTGAACATTAGTTATTGGTTATGGGCTACAGGTTTTATCCTGTTCCAGTCAGATGAATGTTACAAACATCTAACCAGGAAAGACGTCAGGTAGGAAAACCACTATGGCAAACATCAGAATCTTACATCACGTCAGTCACGTGACAGTCTCAGCATTCCATCACCTGACCAGCAGCAGGAGTGAGAGCAGATGACCAGAACATGCTGTTACGCTCCAGCTCTGAAGCGAACCCTCTGGAAGACCACCAAAGAGTCCTACCAGCAGCAGTGTGTTCACCACAAACAGAGAACTGAGAGTTTCTGAACTGCCTTTAGATTAAAACCACAGAGAAACGGCAGTTAAAACAGAAAACATGTATGTCAACTGCATTCAAAAAATCTTCCAACACGAAGCCCACACACACACACAAAGAAAGAGACAGGACGTCCTCTCATTCATGCAGCATAATTCTTAAATGAAAACTCTCTAGACTCGATGACTGACTGTTTGCCTTGTCAAAACAGCTGAACCTGGAGAGATGTTCGCAAACAAAGCATTTGTTAGTCAACAGTCACTTATGCTAATAAAATGTTTATTGATTTTAAGCAACAAGCTTTTACTAAATACGAAGCCCATGTTCAAATGACAGAAGATCTGATTGGCTGTGGTTTTCAACAATCCTCAGTCTTGACACAGATTATCACAACAGCTGCACATGGAGTGTTACTGTCAAGCTTTAATGCAAAATTTCATTACACTAAACTAATACAGGAAAAATACAACTTATAAAAATACTGGTGTTACATAAGACACTGTATTTGAACTTCAAAATTTTAAGATATTTAAAGCTAAAGTGCAATTTATGAGACACCAATGTCACCAAACTTATTTGCAACCCCTTCTCCACATAACAGACAACTGCCATTGATCTGAAAAACAGATTGTCCCACCCCAAATTCAAAAAGCAAGCATTTCATTGGCAGGACACTTAAAATTTGCATGAAGCTGATCTAAAAATAGCACAAAAGCAAGAAAAGACTGTTAGGGGAAACTTCAGAGCAGAAAAGAGCAACAGGTGTTTATTGTCTTAAGTCTGCATGCAGGAAAAGCTAGTCTAGATTTACTTTGCACCTTAAAAGTCAGCACACTCTTCTAAACCTCATTCCGCTCTCACATTCTTAATAAACCAGACCATAAATTCTCAACCTCACCATTAAAGTTCGGAAGAACCAAGACTATTTTAATCAATGTTTTTAAAAATAAGGGGTGGGGAAGCAGGCACCAGTCTGTAGATGCTGGAACATCTCAACAGACTGTAAATCCATCAACAGCACAAACACTCCCTCAGGAAGAACAGAACCTTTGGATAAGGACAAACTATGAAGCTAAGGCCAGACTTTAATGAGTCCTGAGGAAAAGAGATGGATAAAGGAAGAAGAAAAAAACAAGAATAAAGATGAAGAGAGAAAAACATTGTTGACATTGATCAACACTTGGCGTCAGCTAAAAATTGTGTGTGTTGCTGATGAAAGAAGAAGGACAAGAACGGAGAGTGTAAAAGTGGGAGTTCTGGAATGTCAGGAATTTCACTTCCATCTCATGGTGTTCAGGAAGCAGCGGAGAGGAGCTGGATGAGGCAGGAGTTACAGTCTGGGCTGTGTTCTGGATTTACATCATTTACATTGCTCTGGACCAGCCTGGATTTATTAGAGTTGTTTATCTGAACCCGTCTGACACTGGAGGACTGAACAATGGTTATCTCTGGTAATCTGGACATGCCTATGAATTTTCAGCATGGGAACATGTTAAAGTGAAAGTGACATGTTTTGACGGGTATGGTAAGCCAATCCTGTAACGTGACCAGCGGTACAATGCATGGGAGAACATCAGGGTTGAATTATATCGCTTTGGAGACTTGCTGCATCTGCTGGCCTAAATGTGTGCAGCACTTTAATGCAACCCAGCCTGCAGTTCATTATAGGTGTGCATCCAGAGTGACGCTGTGCATTTGTCCAGCTGCGTAACAGCGCATTCATTTCTGCAGATAAATGACTTTGCGCCCATGTAAGCATGTGATTTCATTAAATGCGATCTCTGCGGGTGTGTACAGATGTGTAGAAATGTGCGACATCACCCAGGTAGGTATCGTGAGAGATATATTTAGCTGTGCAGCTGCAGTCTGATTCGATCCTTCGCTGCCCTACTAACAGCACGCTAATAATACAACGACACAAATGGTCAGATCGCAGACGCATCTTTAATAAGCACTACTGCGACATCACTGTACTCTAGGTGTTGAATAATGCACAGTGACGCGCAGGGAACACGTCGTGTTCAACAATGGCTCACACGTCACCAGGAACACTGCCCATAAAACAACACGCTGGATCTGTGGATTAGCCATGGTAACAGATCTACCGCTCACGCCCACCATCAGAGAAAGAGAGAGAGAGAATGCATCAGTGCTGACCTGTATGAAGAATGATGTAAGCAGCTAAAACACATTGGGGTTCGGTTACAGAGCTGCACCGTGTGACATCTCAGCCAGCCAATAAGAGAACCACCCAGTGACTTAGCATAGTTACAACAAACACACGCATACACAATAACAAAACAGAGCTATTTATGTTCTGTTCTGTGTGATAACCGTTTCAAAATAAATAAAGAATTCTTCAGAGCTTAGCTTCCGAGCCGCTCTCTTCCCCACAGCTCCTCTAATTATAGAGCAACCGCAAGACACTCTGTGCTCATACACCAGGCACAGAACCGAACTGGAAGGGTTTGGGTCTGTTCATGAGCTGAAATTCTACAACAAAAAAACTATGGAGAGTGAGAGGAAACCTGCGGAGGCTGTCTGTGTTTTCCGTGAGGAAGGATTTAGAGGGCGGGCGTCAAGATAAAGCGCTGATGGGGACAACACAGGACTCGAGTCTAACAGGTTTACTGAGGTAATCCCTCAGAAGAAAACACAAATGTGGGTGCACACATGCACAACTCCTTAAACACACTGTACCTAATGAAAACAGGCCACAGAGGAGAGAGATTAAAGATGACATGAAACAACATTCACGATGCATTTGACCAGTAACAGGGAGCCAGCAGAGTGAAACAGAATGTACCGCAGGAAATAATGCAGGGTGGGACCTGATTTCTTCCATCTGGTTTTGATTGACTTTCAAGAAGTTGGAATGTTGTTATTTACCTTGTGTGAAACTTTTTGCAAACCCTGTTCTTTAGTGAAGAACAACCTGTTCTCTGTCTTAATTTACCCCAACTGCATTTCTAATCCCAGTTAATGGAACATAAGTAGTTTGCTAATAAACCTAAATGAGACAACGATTCACTGACAGGAATATGGACAGAACACATAACCATCAGTTACTACCTAAAGACAACAAACACCAATCAGTTAGCTTGTTATAATCTGATGAATCGCCCAATTAATTTGATTAATGTTGATGCTTTTGGCCAATTAAATTTGTTTAGCTCTATTCTGACCAGCCAATCAGATTGCAAGAAGTTATACAGGAAGTATAACCAAAGCGCTTCTGCCTTCCTCTTGAGAGGCATTACGTCACCTGCTCTGATTCAGTGCCTGCCAGCCTGTCGCTCATGAATGGAGCTGGAATCAGAGGCGCCTCTCTGCCACCGCAGAACGCAAAGCCATATGTGTAACAGGTGATATCCTGTACGGTACAGGTGCACCGTGCTGCTACGGCAGCTGTTTAGAGACAAAATTAAACACCTCCTTGCCAGACAAAATACACATGGTTAAGACTTGAGCACACAATTTATCACTGAGGGATTTGGCACTAAGAGAGAAGCAAGCTAGCTAGCTTTGGGAGTCAGTGTAGCAGGCAGAAATGCTAATCACCACCCAGACCACTACTACACTGTGTTATCTGCCTCCAAACCTGTTATTTAAAAGCCTCAATGAGCTCTGATTGAGATCCAGCAATAAGGTCTTATTGTACAGACATATAAACTCATTCAAGACGACCACTTACACTTACAGACACTAAGGTCTGTGTTTAAAGAGTCTTGGTGTGGAAGTAATATTTTGGAATCTTGTTTTGCAGAGTTTAAATCTGACCACAGATCAGTAGCTGGACTAATAAAACAAGCTGATAAAAAAAGGGATTTTTAAAAAAGCTGCGTTAACACTGAGATTTGCTCAGAATGTATACGAGAAACAGAGCCATCACACGCTCGCTAAATTTCTGAAGGGCCTTGGCTTCTAATAGCTAATGGATGAAGGAATTTATGAGTTTACAGAGAGACAAAGAGTCGCATGAAATAAATATGCAACTATGCAATTAATAATTAATAATTATGTAAACGTGCAACAAAGCCACGGGTTACTGTTAGTGCATGTTTAGTGCACAGAATTATTCACAACACACACAAGAACAATCAATACATATACCAAAATTCAAAACAGGTTGCTTGTCAATCAGACAACGCAAACTCCACTGCCGAGAATCTCTGCTGCCGTGTATGTGTGGAAAAGTAGCAAATCTTAGGGAAAAGGAATTTTTAACACTGGTGAATCCTCAACACACCATCTCATGAAATCTACTGATGAGTGGGGGGGTGGGGGTGTCAGTGTGTGAGTGAGAGAGGCTGAGGAAAACGCAGTTGTTCCTTTTTCTGTCACATTGCAGTGATTTGCTTAACGTCAGAGCTGTAAAACACACACAGACAGACAGACACACACACACAGCCTTGTTAACAGATCACAGACGCATGCTTGTGTATTTTAACCGAGGCATTAAACTGATCTCAGGCTCCCAGTGGCTACAAAAACAATTCTGTGGGAAACACCATGTAATTCTTTGAAAACTCAGACTGTAACACCTGTATTTTTAACCCGCTTGAAAGCAGTCTGGCTGCGCTAATAGACTGTATAAATGACCTTGTGGAGGATAAGAGAAGTGAACAAACAAACAACGCTGTGAGGAAAGAACTGTGGCAGAGGGCAGAGAAAAGCCGAGCTGCTCTTTTTTTTCTACCTCTACACACACGTCGTCTCAGTTTCTTATCAAACAGCACAGATGCTGACAAGGAGAAATGCAGCGCATAAGAGAGCGGCCGCAGTAAGCTGCTAATATACACACACAGAAAAGAGAGTGTATTGCAGACAGAGATCTTCATTCAAACCCGATCGCCTTTGATTTCCTATAAGCAGCATCGTGGTGGCATCCGAAAGTGCTTTAAAATGTGCATTACACTACAGAGTGTGAAAACCTCCCCTCAACAATATCTGAATTAACACTCAGGACTGTATTTAAATCACCAATGAGATGGTGTGTATATCTGCACCGGCGATATAGATTTTTACATTTTGGTTGGTTTGAGGACCACCTAGAAGTTCCTCAACTTCACTCTTCTACAAACCAGAACTACATAAACAAGTGTTAAGACCCCCATGCAGTGTTGGGACCAAACTAACTGAAAAATGGGAGACCATTACATAAAAACTCACCAAATACCCTACACATGATTCACTTGCTTAATAAAATGTGTACAATTCATAACATTTCAAACAAAAACAATTTGCATTCAGCAAATTGAAACCTACTGCCTGTTACTATCCAATGATATGCAGACATGAAAATCATGCCATGATATCAGTCCCAGTCCATACAATTAAGTAACTCTGCATCACTGCCTGTTCCATGTTTAGTTTCACTTACAAATGCATCGTTTAATGCGACGCAGATGCAGTGTCACTTTGTCGCAACAACCACCTTCCAACCATTGCCAGTGCCTTTATAAACAAACGCAGGAGATTGTGAACACCATACCTCTTGTTTATGGGCTTCTCATCCTTTTCGTAGGGTTTGACGAACCATTTGCCGATGCGCACGAAGCTGCGGTTCATCAGACATCGCTCAAGCAGGTTATGAATGGCCTTGAACAGAAGAGTTCGACACTCGTAGGACAGACCGCTCTCCCAGACTCCATCCTCCTCACCTGCAGAGATCACACACACAGAAACCTGCTCACATTTGACTGCTGATGCATAAGAGATGAATAAGTTAGTTACACATTAACAGTTGAGATAAGTAACACTAAATGTTGTTATATAATGTATATAAACCTCAACGAGGTTAACCCATGAATGCAGACTAATATCTGTGCAAACTTTGACCTTTTATCCAACCAAAATGTTAAATCATTAAATTTATACATCATACATGATGCATTTTAAATGTTTAAAGATTTTCTAGAAATGTTGCAGCTACTAAATGATAAACACACAATGGCATATCTTAGTGCCAAGATCTTACATGCAGTGTAATGACTGAATACAGAGAAACACAAACAAACAAAACAGCTAAACATTTTAATTACAAAGTAATTCTGAGAACATAGCAGCTGTCTAAAGCACCTAATGTCTCATGTTTACTTAGCAAGGGCATGTTACAAATTAATTAAACATTGCAGAACTCCAGCACTTGCGTTCAAAACAAAGATTCAGAGACATTCCTTGAATTCAAATTGATCTTCGCTTCTGCTGAATTAAAACTAAAGTCAACAAGAATTGTTGCTCTAATTTTACAGCAGAATTTTGCTGCTCATTTTAATTTACCTCAGAAGACTTAATTAGTTCAGCCTGATAGTGTGACGCCATCCTGCCTCTCATTGGCTGGTCTCGCAGGTATGGCGTCCAACAGGGCCGTAAATCTGAGCGCTGGTTTGTTTCTGGATCACGTTCGGCTGTGGCCTCCATGCTTCAGTAATCTCATTAGGAGTCACTGCTTAAACCTGGCAGCTCTTAAGCTCCTTTCAAACATGTCCCTGTGCAGCACAGCTCCCATGAGCACCCAGGGGCTGCGGGCATTACAACACCCACCAGCACCCGCCCGCTTGCCTGTCTGCAGATGGATACAGCAAACCCACTTGATGGAACGGTAACAAACACTCAGACAGGATTTCCTGACACTGCAGATGTCTAACGCAACATAGCTGCCATATTGTCTTTAATCAGACACACAATGTGACAGCGCAAATGAATGTGACTATCCGCATGCAAATTTGCATGTAAAACGAAGCTTCATCTTTGAGACACTTCCTGCTAGCTACTCACAACCGAACATTTGATTCACGTTTCTAAGGATGTCTCTAGGTAACACCCCCGCTAAGTTTAGATACATTTCTGTAGTGATTGCATGCAACACCAAACAATTCAATGGCAATGGTCACCATCTCTGTCCAGCAGGTTTCATATACAGATGTTTGCATGAAATGCGACAATCACATGTTTGTTGGCTACTTCTGTAGTGCTTTTAGTTACCAATGTAAACGTTTAAATCCAATCACATCCGAATCCAATGCTGTTGAATTTTGCAGATTTTCCAATTATACAATATGCACTGCGAATATGAAAAGGTGCAGATACGATTTGGGCCAATCAAAAGGTCATTCAGTCAGAGAGTGGCTGCACGCAGTGAAATAACCGTAGGCTAAACACTGGAGACACTGGAATCAGGCCAGAAGGCAAATCTATAATTCGTTGATGTCTCCTAAAAGGCAGCAAGTAGCACAATTCACTTTTAAAGGATGTCATTGATTTGACTAACAGCTTGGCAACAATAAAACACCTCGTCTTTTGTCAAAGCGAAGAGAGAGCACAGACAAAGAGAGAGAGAGACAGAGAGAGAGAGACAGAGAGAGAGAGAAAGAGAGAAAGAGAGAGAGAGAGAGAGAGGTGGGTTTGGCTGTCTCATGCATCTTTTAAAACCTTAAGTACAGGACCAGCTACTTTTCACCTGTGCACAGATAAACGCTCTCAACAGAATCATTCTTAGTAGGAAACTTTAACCTCAGAGTCCATGAAAGACTCTCATTCATCTTTCATCTGAAGAATAACACGCATTGATCTTTTCATATCCGATTCATTCAATTTACAAACATGCTTTCAGAGCAGAACCTGAATAACTGTGTAAAACGTTTCACTGTGCTCTAAAGAGAACAGTTTGCTAAATAACCAGAATAACAGCAGTTTATACAACGTGCGCTCTTTAATTTAATTCTTTTCCGTCAATAGCTTTGTGTGAAGTTGCACTGATATCAAATGCTAATGTGATGCTCATATCAAATCTGCATTCAAATGCACATGAAAATACGCACTGACTTTTACTTACATATACCTCTGAAAATCAACTCTCCTAATTTTCATACATAAAACTGATGTAAAATCATATAGTGTGTGAATGTGAACTGAATTCCCCTTAAACTAAACCTTCATGTTGTCTGTTTCTACAGTAGGGAAGAGACGCCTGGTTTCAATCAAGAATTCCCTTTGACCTTGTCTCTTTAAAGAGAGAGAGAGAGAGACAGAGAGAGAGAGAGAGACAGGGAGAGAGATAGGAAAGGAAAGACAGCTATCATTCTAAAAAAAAACAATGCAGTTACATTAGAAGAAAACATCAACAGACTGCGGTGTTGTTTTGTGGCGGTAAGACGCTAACAAACAGAGTTACCAACAAGTCATAAGACTTCAGGAAAACACCAGTAACAATCTTATGATCTAGGAGGTGCAACAAACAAACTCCCACAGTCCAGCCAGGACAACATATTCTTTATATAAACATATGTTAAGAACACACAACCATAAATGCCTAAACATACAATTAAACAGGCTTTTTAGAAGCAACTAAAATCTCTGAAAAGGGCATTTCTCCAGCTTTTCAAAGCTGCTTTTAAAGTGCTGTCATACAGAACAAAGGTGACACACACTGTGTGAGATTAAAACTGATCCTGCATGTTTATCTTTGCATTTTTTTTTACGTTTTATCATTTGGCAAAGTTTCAGTCGCAATCCACTCCAAGCGAACATGATGCATTGCAATGTAGTGAATCGCAATAAATGCATCACAATATCAATTTAGTTTTACATAATAATTTTTTATAATAATAATACTTTGATTTTAAAGTATTTTTATTTTTATTTTATTTATTTTATTTAAGTTTATTTGTTTGGTCCTGTATGTGTTACTATAATAAACTAAAACAACTAACAAACATTAATATAAATAAATGCACAAAATATCAACTAAAATACATATACATAATAAAAGGTCCAGAGAAAGCACAGCACACTATGTTCTCAACAGTATCTCCCTGTATTATTGGCTGAAGAACACCAGCAGCGATCGCCATATTCTCATCTCTCAGACACAAAACAGCAGGACAGGGAGAGGAGCTGTGTAGCGCTGCTCCCTACAGCCACAGGTTCCTATGCAGGAGTCATTAGATCAGCTGTAGGGTCATTAAACAGAGAGATTAATGCCTGCTCAAC
>JBAJNP010003667.1:0-37982 GCA_036877545.1 Yasuhikotakia modesta | reverse complement strand
GTGTGTGTGTGTGTGTATATGTGTGTGTTTCATTTGTATCTATGATAAACACACAGATAGTTTTTCCTTCCATAACCCATAACCAACAGGCCCAAACTCTCACACTGTTGGACACACTAACTTCTCTAAACTGGTTAAAGTCTTCAACTCCTACCTTTGCTGGTCTCCAGACCTCCATCAGAGAAAGCTCGTCTCTTCTCTACGTCTGTGGTTTCATCTTCTGCTCCTTCAGGTTTATCTGTAGGCCGGGTCAGAACAGAACCAGTGTGTTACCTGCTCCTCCCAGTTTATTTACACCGTAGAGATAAATAGTGTAAAGAAAGGAGTGTGAACACTCACGGTCACGCCGGTCACCTCTAAAAGAGGAAAATAAGCGTCTTCTGAAGTAGTTTTCCCCTTCATCCTCTGACGGTTTTGCTTCAGTAATCAAAGAAATGAATTTTACACATCAGAAACCAAATATTACAATTAATTCAAATGTTTTTAATGTATTTATAAGTTACCTACTCTTAGAACGCATAGAACCAAAAGTCCAGGTTCTCCTGGGTGATGTCATAGCGTCTGAAGAACAACAACGTCACTGTATTTAGTTTTCAAGCTAGTCACCACAAATCACAGTTATCTAAAATATGAACTATTTTTCTGTTCTCTCTCTTTGATAACCTTTCAAAAACGTTTCCCAGACCTGTGTGTGATGCTCCATGTATGTTCAGCTTATGATTGTTACACTAACATGAGAAATTTCCCCTCAAGCAAAGGTCATAGTCCTTCAAGAGCTTAAGTAAATATTAACCAACCATTTCTCGGTCATTAATGGTAGCAGGTCTTGTTTGAGTAATAGACACACCTTTGAGTTCAGGTAGTCAGAGCTCACACAAATGAATCATGTGTGATGTGCTCCATTATTCTCTGTCTTTTATTTTGTCATTTTCATAGACACCTGCTACAGTTACAATTGTAAGATTTCCATATTCATTTCTATAAAGCTCTCAGCAGTAAATAACTGTAAAATATGAAAGTGTTATTTCAGCAAACTTGATGCCACGCAACAGGAAGTGTCAGAAATTGTGTTGCTTTTAGCAGAAAGAACAGCTGGATGTGTCACACGTGGTGTTTGTGGCTGTCATGACTCAGTGTTTAACGTTCTACAGACAAATATAATGTAATATTTACTGTGATATTCAAACAAAACAACAAACTGTAATTAATGCTTGTAATTTTGCTCCTGGAGCAAAATCCTGGAGACGGTGAGGTAAAAACTTTACGTTCCCCCTCAGTACTGTAAGCAGAACGTTCATCCTCTCCCATACGTTTACTGCCATGTTTTCGTGTAAGACGTGGTGGTCCGTATACTCTGGGTCTTTTTTTAGCACGCTGTATTCCCCACAGGACGGGTTAAGGTCAGCGCAGGGTCTTCCTGTTGCCCCACTGACATCAGCTCAGCAGTTATGTGGGAATATTTGCAGACTGCAGTTGTTCTCATCTAGTGAAGATTTAACTAAATGATTCCAACATCTGACGTGTGCTGCATGGCGCTGGGAGAGTTTTAGGGTGAATTAGCTGGAGGTGGTGTTTTAAACTGTCCTAATGTAACACAGGAGATGTTGAATCGGTGTAAATAAACAGCATAAACGTGCTTTTAAAATATGACCCAGATTTGATCTTCATAGATTTACTGAAAATGTAGGATTTCACCTTGAGAGAATCATGTCACCGTTATTGCTCACCGTTAGTCAGACAGTCAGACAGACAGACAGTCAGAAAGACAGACAGGCAGGGGGATGTAAAGACATGGGCTGTGTTGGGTGGTGGGAACCAGACATCCATCAGTCATTAACTCGTCCACACACACACGTGGCAGGACTCAGACAGGACATGATGGATGTTGTGAGTGACATCAGGAACAGAGAGAGAAGACGTGAGCTCTGGGAACTGGGAGGTACTGGAACTGCAGTTTAAAGACCAGCTCAGCAAACAGATGTTTCTGCAGGTTTCATCCACCTAAAACCCTCTCTGACCCCACAGACTCACTCAAATGACTGTGTTTGTTCACAATCTCACAAACAGGATCTTTTTGAGAGCCAGTCTCAACTTGAAGCACATATTTCAACACACTGGAGCTGAGAAATGGACATTTATATCCGTACACTCATCCACACACGTCCATCGCTCTTAAAGAGACAGCTGACCCAAAAATATAAGATCTAGGTATGGTGACTCTGCTAGGATAGTTATAGAGAAAAGTTTTGACACTTAATGGAAGCCTAAAACCTTTTACAACTTAAAATTGTTAGCAGAAGCTATTGTTTAGCTTAATCAGACAACATTTACAATGTCATTGCAATGAATATATTACAATATTTCACATATCCACACCAACTCTGTTACAGTGCATGAAACACAGCAGGTCTCACATGATCTCAGTCATCTAGGATCAAGACAAACAGAGCTGGAATTTGAGAAGCCCTTTTATAGGAGAGTGTAAAGTGAACACAAGAGTTTAACGTCAGCTCACAGACAAGCATCAACACGCGTTACAAACACACCCATCTCTTCAAAGACGCTCATTATTTAATGACACTTTCTGCTTAACACTGCAGGAACTATTTCTAATGAAAGTCAGTGAGTTTGTACAGGTGTGTTTAAAAATATGTCAAGTTCCTGCTCAAAGCATGACGAGACTGTTGCATCACACAAACACTGTAATTATTCCTCAGTCATAAAATAACTTTTCCTAACTATTTCCTTAAACTCTTTTTACTGTAGGACTGACGGTCTGTCCACTTCCTCAAACACCAGTGACATGATCCCTGCTGGGCCTTTAGGAGGCAGTACAGCACCATGTGACACTTCACTGTCACAGCATTTTCATATTCTAATGTAAGAATCTTTCATAGAAGCTTATGCCAGCATATATATTAAGAAATAGTGTTTGTTGATCTTTGAGATGGGATGTTATGTGAATCATGTTATCTGCTCACTACACAGATTTCACTCTACAGTAAAGCTCTCAGTATATTATCACCACCAGCCCTGTTTTGTCTTATAAGGAAATTGTAAGATTCTGCTGTTCTCACTACAGGAAATGCAGCCCAGCAGTGTTAGATGTTATGCGTCTTCTTTTTTTTTGTTATGATCCTTATAAGTTTTATTTTGACAAAGATTGGCAACAGATATCACAGCATGCAAACTCAGATCAGTAAAATAAGTTTAAGCAGGTGCATAAAGTTTCTGTCACAGCATTTTACATTTTAGAAGAGTTAAAATTCTGCTCAGCTGTTCATCAACAAACATTAAACATGTAACTTCATTTTTTCTGGTTCCTGTTTCAAACATCTTTTCCTGTTTGTAAACTGCTTCAGAAACGTGGTTTTCATACAGGGACAGATGAAGGGGTTAGAAACAGGATTTATTCTGACATGCGGTCTGTATGAGAATCAGTTTAAGAACACTTACCGCAAACACTCACACGCTCTGGCTTGTAGGTAGAAATGCTGGCAAACTTCGGTTTGATTTGTTAAAATATTTACCTCGCTGTGACAGTAAACAGGCCCACGAGAGCAGTTTAACCCATACCGGTTTACCCGATAAACCTGTTTCTTTTATTTACCATCTCCTGACCCACATCAAACTAGTCACCTCACTACCATATGTTTGGCTCTGCCTGCATGTCCTGTCTTTGCTTGGTCTCTGTCACTCTGCAGCTGTGTGTGTGTGTGTGTGTGTGTTTACTCCAGAGTGAGAACTGAATTGTTTTGTGGCTTCTGCTTTTACAGAGAGGAAGTGTTCATGTAACTGAAGAACTGAGGTAAGATTTGTCGTTTAGCAAGACGTTTTTTTCCCTCATTTAATACTCAGATGCTTATCAGCCCATTTCTGCCTGTTTTTTTTAGCATGCAGGTGCAGCACATACATTTTGAGGGACAGATATAAGTGGCACATTTGTGATACTCTCTTCTGATTGCAAATGTGACGTGTTTCTTTACGGCTCCCAGGAAAATGAGCTGCTTCTGTCTGATGAGGAGTCAGGGGACAAACTTGCCACTGTTGAGCCTCTTTTTTGGGCAGATGAAAGATGATGATAGAGGGAGTTTAAATCAAAACCCTGAAACAAGATTGATATCATTTAACTACAGTTGAAATGTTACAGATTTTATAAACACTTAAGAAACATTATTTGGGTGAGAAACACTAGCTGAGCGCGTGAACGCTTCTACTAGCCTCGCGTGTGAAGAACGTGTTCATCTCCTTTAGCTCCGTGTGAAAGTATGGAGTGATCATCTCATGTCTGAGGGCTCGTCTGTGTCTCTTCTCCTCCTGCAGCTCTCGCCTGGTGTGGTGTAAACACACAGTGTGTCTTACGGAAGATGTGAAACTGAAACCTTTAAAGCAGATTAACTGTTTTACCTCTGCCTGTTAATCCTGTTTTCCCACAACGATCCTTTCTTCTGCTTACTGGCACTACAGAAGCAGAAACGAAAGCAGATACAAAAGCTATTATTCACCACAAATGTTCACACTTTCAATAATGTTTTATCTGTAGATTTCAGTCCATTATGTAACCACAGAAATGTCCTCTGAATGGCACACTGTTAGTTAAGGCTTTGTGTTTATAATCTGTTGACAGACACTCAGAGGATCACTGATGGGTTAATAATGAGTTATACGTCTCTGTCAGCGTCTCCTCCGTGTTTTCCGGTGGTTTGTTGGAGTGTTGGGCAGTGTTGACTGCGTCTGCGTACAGAGATGCCACATCTGCTGAAACAGACAAACACAAACTATAAGATCTTCCTATGTAACAATTTCAGGTTGTAAAAACATTTCCTAACGGTGTTCTGTACATTACACAACATTATATATCTCAATATTATATATTACTCAACATTATATATATATATATATATATCATACATCAAAAATGTTAGTTAATGTTTTACTCCCATTACTGCAAAAACGTTTTTGATAACTTTGAGAGAACTATAACCACACACTAGTGGCAGGATCATCAGCTTGGGACAGATTTTTCCCATTTTGTCTTACGGACCCCCACCACACCGTCACTAAGACTCAAGTTCCTCGTTGTCAACACCAAACCACAATGGCTGAATAAGTGACTGTGTTCTTCAATATAACAACATTCTTATGAAATTTGGGCCATTATTTACTTTTATGTTTTTCTATTTTTGTATAACATTTACATGCCATCACCTGATAAAGGCCTCGTCTCCACGGAAACTGGAAGCTCTTCCATGTCAGACAGGAACTAAAACAAAAGGTTTTAAATTTATGCAAAGCTAATATAAAACAATATATAAAAATCACCTCAGAACCTCAGATCACTGATACATGATTTTAGGTTTATTGTGAATGAATATGATGTTGAGATTGACCAGATGGTTCTGATGAGGTTTGTCCTCTGAGGTTTGTAGATCGTTGAGTTTTATCTTCTCCTGTTGCTTTTGTCTCTGCAGCAAGTGCTTCAAATAAACCTGTAACATCAAACATCTCGCTGAGCAGATCATGAGCACAGCATGAGCAGATCATGAGCACAGCATGAGCAGGTCAGTGACACAAGATCAGTGGATCAGTCTGTAATACTGCAGTTTAATGGCACGCAGTAAACATGAGAAGGTTACCACAGGTTAGTCTGAATTCATTTCCCTAACATTTCTGTTAAGTAGCAAAAATGTTGAAGGAATATGTTTCAAATGATTTAAATGATTTAAAACGTCCATTTTTTAACATTGCATTAATGTTACTCTAAATTCTGTTTTTAAACGTTCCATTAACAACTTAAGAATAACATTATTGATATATAACACAAATGAAGTTCTACTAACGTTCATGCAAGAAGAACGTTTTTGATAACTTTGAAAGCACTTTTAGAGAACGTGAGCCTGAGAACATTTCCTGTTAGCTGCTAGATGTGTTCATGTTGATTAGAATTTGGTGTAACAGGAAGTAGAAGCACCTTGATGTTCTCCTGCAGTTTCCTGCGCAGAGCTTCAGTGACAGGTGGGTTCTGGATCAGCTGACGGACCAGCAGAACATCAGGACACTCCAAAACCGGCTGAACTTGAACTGAACTACTCTCAGGTTTCTTCTTAAACTCCAAACCGCAACCGAGTGTGGTGCCAAAAAGTGGACCAGGAGTTTTCTTCTAGGGACCAAAGGTGACAAGACTCAACACCTTATAAAGCACCTATAGACTAAATCCTCCATCACATTTGAACTGTGTGTCCAAAAAGTTGTGCAGAACAGTTCTGTTCACCTTTGAGTTAAATAATAATATAAAAGTTTCCATTTTACCTCAGATGGATTAAATATAGTAACATATTACCTCTGATGAAGGAAAACACTCCCATTTCCTGGATCTGAGATGTGTGGGGATGATGTCATCATCTTGCTTGGACAGGAGCCAATGAGAGCGGTTGTCTTTAGTGCAGGGCCTCAGAAGAGAGATACCACACGATTCTGGAGAAATTTAAATCAGGAAAACATCAAGCTCTCCATCACGTACATTTAAATGTCAGTGTTAAATGTTTAAAGGATTATTTTAAATCTTTAAATGAATGTTTGGAAACTGTTTTGACCTGGTGACCCCGGCAGGGGATCCATGAGAACAGCGATGGCAGGGTCACTGTAAGCCCTCTGAAGAACATCTTCTACATCTTCAGCTCTCAGCAGCTCTGAGGCTGATCCATCCTCATGTACCACAAACAACCTCAAAGACAAACACAACCTCAAGTCAATATTTACAGCCTCAAAATATCTGAACAAAACACACAGCTATGTTTTATTTTCACGTGTGATAAATTCACATTCTTGCTCATACCTCTCACCTGACTGAATAATTTATTTGAACTTGTGTTTATGGCGAGTCTCTCACCTGGGTGGGAGGGTTTTAAAGGCAAAATCCTGCTGAAGTTCTGCTCCAGACTCTAATGTCTGATGTTCTGATCTGTGAGGCGTGATGGTGATCTCACCATCTGCATTAACCTGCACACAGCATGAACATCTTCTGACTGTTCCATGGTCAAACATCTCAGCTAACAGAGAATGTTCTTACAAGAACTTTCAAAATAAACCTTTTAATGTTTTCATTACTTGGAAGAAAGGTCAGTGAAACGTTCTTACAAGCTAAAATATCTTAAGTCTGTGTGTTTACTGCAAACATTATCATGGAATTACTTGAAACCGGTTTCGATTTGGGTCCGTCACATGACACAGAACATCTGCTCTGTGGTTCATCACATACTGACTGAGTCCATCAGTCTCTGATCCAGACTGATGAGATGTGTAGACTGATCCTCCAGTCTGATCAATGTGAAAAACACCACCAGAACTCAAATGAACCTGCAGAGACAGAGTTCTTAAGATGAGGTCCATCCATCCATTGATAAACCCACCCATCATCCATCCACCCATCATCCATCTATCCACCTTGTATGATCCATGAGCAGATGCACTGATGGAGGTTCCATCTCCGAGAAGAACTTCACAACTTCTTCCTTCATAATCCATCATCACCGTAGCAAACTCAGATCTCTCCACTCTCACCCACTTCTCTGCTGGAATCAGATTTTAAAGTGTTTATCTTCAACACTTTATAATGAGAGCGAGTTTGCACTAATTTCCTTCAGAGTCACACTGTTGAGTGTTCTTAAACGTGTGCTACCTGCATCAGACTCACACTGTTGAGTGTTCTTAAACTACCTGGGTTCAGATGTTGCTGTGACTCCCTCTGCTGGTAGAAGGTGGTGATGCGCGTCCCGTCTGCATGTTCCACTATAGCTGTTCCATCTTTCTTCAGCACAGACAGAACTTTGTCTTCCCTCCTGACCACAACCTAAACATTCAGCAGACAAGCTTTAAAACACGTCATGTTGTGAATTAGGTTAATTTAATTCTTGGTCAATAATTGATTCATTTAAAAGAAAGATGTCAGTACACATTTTATATATTTTTAAACAATTATTTGTCATGTCTGTTCACACATTACTGGACTTACTGTCCCGCTGAAGGGGTCTGTGGCGTGATAGGCCAATATGGGCTGGACTGGAACCTTTTTTCCTGCCACAGAGGCGACTCTGAAGCCAGAGGGGGCCGTGGTGGTCCACGTACCTCCTGTAACCTCAAAACTGCATGTTGGCTTTTCTTTATCTACAGAGTTCTGTTGCTCATCTGCTGCATTCACTGCAGATTCAGGTTTGCCTGTGAATTTGTCACAAAATACATTTTCCTGCCTTTGGCTAGTAAAGGCGTAAGACTTGTAACTGTAAAGTGTGTTACCTTTCTTGTCTTTAATGTCTCTGATGTCCACTGCTGGTTCTTTGACAGACTCCACATCCTCTGTGGGTGTCTGAGGAACCAGAACACAGACTGGGCCTGAGTCTGGACTCTCACTGACAGAACCATCTGCAAACAGCACCTGAAAAACACACATTATAAATTATTTCTGTATAAATGATGCTTCAGGATAAACAGAATAATCCAGCGAGTGTGTGAACACCTCAGTGGACCCGTTTCTCATGTGTTTGATGACAGTTCCTGTGCAGGTGATGAGTCTGGAGATCTCAGGGTTGGAGTTATAATGTCTCTGTTGTATCAGCAGAGATCTGCGACTGGAGAGATCGTCTGTAAAACAGATAAACTGTTCAGCTGCTATCTGTGGCTTAAAGGTAGAGAAAAACTCTTTGATTTATGAAGCTGTTCTTCATATTATAACAATAAATCAAAGTATTTCTTTACCTGCTAAACTCTCACAATCAAACTTCAGGATGAGTCCGTTGGGAACCGACACATGCAGACTGAAGAACGCTGGAGAGGAGAAACTGTCTGTGGGGTCAGGCTGTCCCTCAGGGGTCATGACCTGAGCGTAAGATTATCACAGTGTTAAGTTAGTGTGATAAACATTTACATCACAATACACCAGTGCCATGTTTTACCAGTTACAGGACGACTGGTAATCACGCTTCTAACTAACTGATGTTCTATATTAATGCTCTTTTGTCAGGTCACCTGTTGCTGTAGTTGCTCTGAACAGAAGCTGGGCTGCGTCCATTGAGGAGTCTGAACTCTTGTGTCCTCCAGACTGCAAGACAGCTGAATGTCATTGGCCAGGACAGCATAGAAAGAGACGTGCTTCTCAGTCTCACAACCTGACTGGACTACAGGAGCGTCTGCGTAAGACACAACATCTAAACACCATCTGATGCGTGATATTCAAATACCTCCAGCAGGTATGACTGATCTCACGTCTGCAACACACCTGACGTATTCAGCGTATCAGTATCTTTCACACCGTCACGTTCTCTCTGTCTCTCTGAAACGTGTGTGTAGAAGTGATGGCCGTCTTTCTTCACACATATTTTCATCTGTTTTAACCCTGAAGATGAAGAGAACTGTGTTTAAAATCAAATTGAATAATAGTTAAAAACTACAACAACAGATGTGTCATTTTTGTGATTAATACACGTCTGTCAAACCTTGTTTGAAATGAAAACTCTCCACATCTATTTGTCCTCCATCACAGGGAAAGACAGACTGAAGATTTCCAGTGAGATGTACGAGTTTCCCGTTTAAACAATATCCTGTAAAAACCTGGACAAAACATTCTCACATTAAACATAAATATTACAGTATGATTACATGAATATGATTATATATATTATATGATAATTTGGTTGCATATATTCAGAATTCATCACGTAATTTAAACTGAAACATAACAACATTGTTGTATTGTATATTGTATTGTATGTTTGTAAAGTTTCAGACATTTGCTGTCACATCTGTGGGGTCTTCTGGTGTGTCCGCAACATCTGTGGGGTCTCTGAGCACCGCAGCTGAACTGGGGGGCTTGGACATGTTCTCTCTGCTCTTTCTTGAGAGGATTGGGGTCCTCTTGGGCTCTTTTGCAGAGTCAGGACCCTCTCTTACTTTCGGTGTGGCCTTCCCACCTTTCTCTTTCTTCATCTTTTTTGATTGTTCCTCCTCTTTTAATCTCTCCTGCTCCAGTTTCCATGCCTACAGTGAATATGTGCATATTTACATACAGTCATCCATATTTACATACAGTCAAACATATTTACATACAGTCATCTATATTTACATACAGTCAAACATATTTACATAGTCAAACATCATCGTTGTTTTTCAATGAAAATGATGTTTATACTCACTTTGAGAGAATCTTTTCTTATATATAATTCTGCTGCGTCTGAGATTAGAGGCTTCAAGTCTAAGAAAGTAATTATTTAATTAATTTATTTTTATTTATATGAATGATTTATAATTTGATCTGTCTGGAAATGTCAGTTTGACTTTATTTGTAATGCAGTTGTCTGTTTCAGACAGAGGTGGCAGTAGAGAGGTGAGAGTTTGCAGCTTTAATTAGACATGAGGAATGAGTTTGTGCCTGTCTTCATGTCGGTCTCTGAAGGGGTTTGTATCATCATTCTCTCTGTCTCTTTTCTCTCTTGTTCAATCTGTCGTTTCTCCTCCTCTTGTTTGGTCCATTCACTGATACAATCTGACACATATTCCAAGTAGTTCCTATAAATATTATGAAACTTGAATTATGAAATTTGATTTTCTGATTTAATGTGTCATGTGACAAAGTGTCAATTGTGGGGTACATCTTTAAATTAGATCTTATTTGACTGCACCTGAACCCCACATCTGTGTGAAGTGACGCATCCCAGAATTCTTTGCAGCTCCTGTGAGGGCTCATGGGATTGTGGCAGATGATGTATGTTGTGTTGTCTCTGCTGCAGTAAACTTTATCCACACGCCTGTATTTTTCTGACACCGACTGGAGGATCTGAATATGTGGAGAAATTATTCAGTTTACATCTGGAAAAAACAGGATACAATATATGATATTGGGAGGTGCGTACCTGAGGGAAAACACAAGCGCTGTGGTTCTCCACAAAGTTCCAGTCGTCCAGCTGTCGAATTAATGTCTTTTGAAGATCTGGGATGGTAATTTCATCACCCTGCATGATTAAATTTTTTTACATTCATTAAATTAACATATTAAAGTGTAAATTAAATGTTAGGCAACATTTCAATCTTACCTTTTGCTCCTCAGACCCAGCAGAACTTTGTGATGCTCCTTTGAAAACAAAACAACTAATCCGAACAACTACAACACTGTTTTTAAAAACAAAGTCTATTTGCATTTAGAAATTGAATGGCGCTATTTAACTACTCATGTCTTCTCCAGCGCTCTGGTCACACCTGTTGTCTGTTGGTTGCTCCAGTACAGCTGTTTGGTGAACTGAACAGGGTTGGTCCATGGTGTGTGGTGTGGGGGGTGCGATCCTGTAATACAGCCGCTCTCATCCACTGCGGTCAAACTCATGCTCTCAAACACAAACAGCTGCAGGAGTCTCTGAAGCTCAGAGCAGCTCATGGACTCTGGAGATACACATTCATCTGGTAAACACACAGATTGCTTGATGAAGAACTGGTTTCCTCCAGAATCCACTGATCTTCATCCCTACCATCGGTGCAGAAGTGCAGGAGCTCCTGAGATCTGGCCAGTCTGACAGAGGAACCCTCAGGGTAACCGGACATCAGGCTGGTCCACACCAGACTTTGCTTCATGATGTCTGCTTCAAGTTTGGTGGCATCAAAACCATCCAGGACCTAAAAGAGAAGAATCGTGGGTGACAGACTGGTGAGGCATAACTTTATAACTAATCAGTCAGGGAAAGTGACAAAATAATGAGTTAGTTGAAGCACTTATTGAAGATGAGTGTGTTTTGTTTTCCTTTGCTCACAGGAAGTTGATGGAGTCTTCTTGCTCTCTCATCATGGTGGTTTATTAGAAGAGGCTGTTTCTGAACCTCATGCAATGGTGTTTTATGGATTCCAAGTTCCTCCATCAGTTTCTGTCATCACACACACAAACACACACATATACATATACACACACATACACACACATATACATACACACACAGTGACACTGATTTAGAAGGCCAGTAATTGTTGCTTTTGGTTCTGTTGGTTCTGTTAAGGAACTGTACCTTCTTGTCTTCTGCTGGCTGTGGTAATCTCAGCACAGATGACATCATATAACCCATCAGATCTTGATCACTTGAAGTGTTTTGATGCAACAGCCCATCTGATTCAACTGACGCTGACATCACTTCCTGTTCTGAGGTTGTCACCTGCACAGAATTTAGCAATTATTTTTTAATGATCAAACATCGCTTTTACCTTAGAAATATACAAAGAAACTATAATATGCTTTCAAGATAACATTTTTCTAAACAGAAATGTTACAGAAACGTTCCTACAACCTAAAGCACTGACCTGCTCCAGCATGCAGTGTAGTATGAGCGGAACTGATGTGACATCAGGAGGAATTCTGTCCAGTAATTTGCAGTAACATCTCATATCAACCTCTGTGCTCAGAGCAGGAGAATCTGGTTCTGCTGTACAGACACAAAGATTCAGTTTTAAACTGACTCAGACTCCTTTAAGACATACAATATGAATTTGATTTGGAGGACACATACATCTGAGAAAACGTGTGACCCTTGTGTGATGCAGAATAACATGAAATACACACAATAACTTAAGCACTTATGTAAAAGCAACAGCTTAGAATCAGTGTGACTTTTGTACCATTATCTTCCTCTGTTCCTGCTTTCTTCCTTGGTGTTTGTACAGCCTAAAACACAAAACAGGAGCCAGAGAAACAGATTCACTCGAGTGTAAATGTAAAATAAACATCACATCTGTTTAGCTTTGGGTTTTAATACATGCTGCTTGATCTGGTGTATTGAACAGAAACATTATTGTCATGCACCTCAGATGAGCTCTGTGGTCGGTTCTGATCCGGTCTGGAGGCCACTGGCACTGGGATCAGTCTCATGGAGCTGAGGTAATGACTGTACTGTCTCCTCCAGTCCAGACTGTCATACACCAAACACGCAACACCCTCAAATACAGCAGCACCGACAGCCATCTGCAGACATGAGAAGATTACAGTTGCATTGGCAGATGAACTCTTTAATTCTTCTCTCTCATGGGGTTCACACAATACCCTCTATTTCTCCTCACCATGGCTTCAGTGTTGCTCGTGTCCTGAGGCAGCAGATCCATCTTCACGCTGTAGCTCAGTCTGGCCACATCATGGAGATTCGAACCCACGTTACCACTGTCCAGAACTCCATCCAGCTGCTCCCAGAAAACATCCAGCTCTCGTTGCTTCTTCTGCTTCAGCAGCCTAACATCTAACCACAGGATGAAATGTGGATGCTGACAAAACTAATATAATCTACAGCTTCTCTCAAAACCAAAACATGCATTATCTTCTTTTAGAATGATCAGAAAACTTGCCCTGATCTTCATGTGAGTTGTTATTGTCCTCCGCTGATGGTTCCTCCAGGAACTCAGGTTGATCTTCTCTCTCCAGGCCCAGTTTGATAATATTGGACACATGGATGCCCAGAGAGTTCAGTGCTGAGAGAAGTTGAGGCTGGTTGAATCCCATCATCAGGACGTAGTGCTGCGGCCCCTCGTCTGGCTCATCATCTGACCGGAGCGTTTCAAAGGAGAACAGCTGTTACCCTAACAATGCATCAGAAACGTTTATGTAATGTTTGTGAGTCGTCAGCCTCACTGATGTATTCGGCGGGGTTTTGCTCTTCCCCCCTGCGCTTCAGTTTGGTGTCTTTGGACGGAACTGGAGGCTCTGCAAGTTTTTTTCCTTTTACAGCTGCTTTGCCTCCCTGATCTCTGCCGGCAGAATGAACTCCTGCTTTAGTGTGAGAATTCTCCTCCCCAGCCTTCCACACACAGACAGCATTTCACTGTTATCATACGTACAGCTGTTATCTATGCACTGTATGTTTAATTAGAATAAGATGAGTTAAGTACACAGCACTAAACGCAACATATCTGTCACCTTTTCCTCCGCCGTTCTCCTTAAAACGTCGTTGCTTTTGATGGTAAGAAGCTGAAACTTTATTAATTTTGCCATCAGGTCCACAGAAATTTCTTCTCCAGCATCCATCAGCGATTTGGCCACTTCTGTCACCTACAGGAGCCACAACCGTATATTACTGTAAGTTTTATTTTTAGACTGTTCCAACTAACTTAACAATAATGCTTGTTATATACGATATATAACATTAAAACATTCTACTGTTACTGCAAACATTTTTCATAACTTTAAGAGAAGCATTCTGAGATCATTTCCTGTTTATCTGGGACTGTTTCTCATTGGTCTCTAAATGTATAAAATATCTGATTATGATTCTACATTAGTGTTAAAAATCTGTTTTAAAACTCAAGCTTCACAGACGTTTGTGACTGTCATCACCTCACAAAACAGGGGAACATCTTTAGTCTTTCTGGTCTTTGGGTTTCCCAGTTCATTGATCTGTGACACAGAGAATCATTTAATTTACAACAAATGTTATTGCATTTATTTGCTTGTTTGTAATGGTAATAAAACATGTAATGTTCTGCAGTTGTGCAGTTAAATGAACATCAGACCTTCTCCAGCGTGTTGTCCCAGGTCAGGGCAGTGAACATCTTGCGCAGGGGTCTCTGGACGGCCTGCAGGAGGCCGTGGATGATGTTCTCATCATCAGCTCTCTCTGTCTGCACCAGAGACACACTGACCCTCCAGCCATCCTAACTCACAGAGGATTCACAGAACAGACTGTTACTGCTGCTCTAGGTCTTACATTAACCTACATTCATATTAAAACAAAAGAATTACAATATGAGTAACTTAAAGGATGAGGGAGGCCAGAAAGTTGTTCAGGGGAGAAAGTGATTGACAGGCCCGGATGATCAGGCTCCGCCCTGATTTCCTTTCGTCATAGTTTAAATAAAGTTGAAAGTGAAAAACACGATCAAGATGGTTACCGTGTCCTGCGGTTTAATGGATGTATTACCTCCTCAAACCCAGCAGCAGCGAGTGCTGTGGCCCAGTCTGTATTAGCAGGAGGTGCCGCGGCAGGAGTAACTCCAGACGGAGTGACGCTTTTATTCCGTTTCGGAGGCATTTCAATCCAACTATGCAGTTAAATCCCACCAATAACTTATTGCTTTGCTGTGTTTTATTAGTTTTGAGTGTTGCCTCTAAAAGTTTGCGCGCCAGCCCAAAGTTTCTGAAAGCGTCGTGGTAACCTAGACAACGCCACGCGATCTAAACGCGACGCAAGTGTAACGCTGCGAGCATGCGCAGAAGTACGGCGCGACGTCATCGCGGTGCGACAGCGCGGATTATGGCGAGTAAGAAGAGTTCACTTCTGTCTTCTCTAGCGGCTTATGGCGACGATTCAGAGCAAGACTCGGACCCCGACACCGACGATCAAGGTATTTGCGCGATTAATGTTATAAAAGCACGTACAAATCACGCGTGTTTGTTACGTTACGTGCATGGCGTTGTGTTCAGTGCGGTGTTAGCATATCTATATCTATTATGTTTATGCATAACTGTGGATGTATTACGTATATTATGTTATTCATAACTGCGTACTTCATTGTTTTATAATGATCAGTCATAATATTATAACGCAGCTAAACGTGGAGAGCAGATGAGGACTGTAAACAAACAGAGGATGTTTTAGGTTGTTGTTGCCTTTCTAAATATCACTTGTTATTACTACATTACATGCGAAGGGTTATTTTGGATTGGTGACCACTGTCATTTAAAATAAAGAAGCGAGAGATTTCTTTGCTTCTGGTTATTGCATTATTTTTGCTCTGTTCATTTCGTCTTGGTTTATTTGCGTAAACTTTGTTCCTTACTGTTATTATCCCCATAAGAACTGTAGAAGGACACATGACAAGATGCAAACATCTGTTCAGTCTGTAAGCAATGGTTGATGCTTGTATGAGATCTCATGATGAGTTGCTGTTGTTTATTCCTGCGACAGGGTCTCATGGGGGTCTGGTGTCGGCTGGTTACGGAGAGGATGATGTGAGCCGTGTGGAGGAAGCAGATGAGAAGATCTCTGAGAATGAGGACAGTGATGATGACAGCACCAGAAACTCGGTCAATGTTTCACCACAGCTTTCATTTAATCAGAGAAAACAGGAGATTCAGTGAGACAGCGTTGCTTTTTTAAATCAGGACATGATTGTATCAGAAAATGGAGCTTATGTACCAGAATAGGTTAATTTTATATTTATATGTATTTATATTGTTTGCATTTAAAAATGTGCCCCTCACCTAAAAGTACAAAATATTAGTTTTCTTAAGGGGTTAATGTGCTCATCGTTCCTGACAGTTCCCGTGATGTTTTGTTTTCAGGAAGAGGAGGAGTCAGACTCAGAACGGATTCAAGACGATGTGAAGGTATTTCACTCCGTCCGTAATTCATCCCTGACTGCTCATTGGTTTAAAAACTGTAAAGACACACCCATCCTGTGATGATGTGTTATGATTGGTCTTAAATGGTAAGAAATAAGGAATGGTCCCACAATGTTTTAAACATTGAGACTGATTTTGGGGTTCAAGGAAAAAATCATTTGTCAGTAAATTTATATTATAATCTTTGCTTGCAGTAAAATAGTTTTTTTAAGCGCTTATTTTAAGCTTGTTGATTCAGACGTTTTTCCCATTGCTGTTGTAAGCAGTGCAGGTCCATTAACCCTTGAACACTGTTGTAGGTTCATTCAAATGTAAAAGGCTTCCTTTCATCCAAGCAGAGATGGATGAGTTCATTCTGTGTCTCACATTCTTCTGCCAAAGTGTTTGTTCACGTGAAAGGCTGCGTTTAAGATTTAGTGGTTTTGGCTGCAGGAGTTTAAGATCATGAGTCACGTCTCGTCTTCTGTCCTGCTCACATTTTCTGCTCTAGTGTTTTTACGAGACGGTTCAGCCCGTCCTGTTGCTGAGAGACTGTGAGCTTGTGTTCAAGAGTTTATTAAACAAAGACTCTATAATATGTATAGAAATGTAAATAATATGCATTACTCAACGTTTATATGAATGGCTCCTAATATGTCACCTGTGGGTTTCAAGGTTCCAATGATTTTATGTTTATTACATATGTACGCATTAATGGTTTGCAGTGTGTTGTGTGTATGAGACACTAGGAGGCGCTAACAGCAAACAGTTATAAGCTCACATCTCTAATGTCAATTTCAGCTTGATCAATATATATATATATATATATATATATATATATATGTTTCAATTAATCACTAATCCTGTAACACGTTCTGTTAAAGAACTTAAAGCACTTTTATGATAAAGTGTCGATTCTTGTTGGATTCTGATCGTGTGTTTGTGTTTGTTGTAGGATGTGCGGGAAGGAGAAATTAAAGATCCAAATGAGCTTGTCGGTAAGAATCACTAAAAATGATCTTCAGAAAAGCAGAGTAACACCATTGTGTTTGTGTTTTTAGCACAAGACTGCTTTGATTGTTTATCCTCATTTATGACTGTCAGTATATATCGGACTGCAACTATATTGGGCATTAATTTAAATTTAAATGCAGAGTAGGTGTTTTGTCCCCAGAAATATTTTTTGCTGCCTATTTGCATTTAACAGTTAAAAGGATGCATAGAAAAACAGCTCAAGATCAGCCATTGTTAGTCAAACGTGAAGTCCCACCCCTAGACTCATGCTATTGGTTGAGACAGTACTCAGAACTCTTCTGAAGGTCAGCGTATGAATAGCTCACTGTGAATGGCGTATTTCTTTTGTAGTTTGTGTGAGTAGCTAAATGTTCTGCTTCTGCTTGTTTTTCTTTTCATTAACTGGGAAAAAGTTCAGAACAGATCAGACACAGAAATCAAAGATTTGCTTTGTGCTTCAACACAGAAGATCTTTAGAGTCACTTGGAATTCTTTCTCCTCCTCGTGTGTGTGTCTGTGTGTGTATATGTGTGTGTGTGTGTATGTGCTGATGGTGCCAGTTGTTTGGCTGGACACTGAGTTCTGAAGATGCCGGTGAAGTGAGTCACGTTTGGTCAGTGCATGATGACTGATGCAGAGGGAACAACAAACTGACTCATATAAGGTGTTTTGCTTTTAAACTCCAGTCAGATCAGGAAAAGCCCAAAGAAATCTGACAGTAGGGTTTTTACAGCACAGAAAATGTACAGGATTTCTGCACATCCAATGCCACAGGCCACAGACTTACATTTAAAGCGTTTATTTACTTCTGTCTGAAAATTCTTTAACCCTTTAATACCCACATCAGCAAGATTCTGTCACTAGAGGGTGTTTTTACATCATCACTGTTATGTTTGTGCTTTATGCCGCGTGCAGTCAGCCCTGCCCTGCTACTGTGTATTTGCTGTATATCCGAGCACACAGGGGCACGTTTCAGCCCACTGCAGCCAGGGGGCGTCAGAGAGGGACGCGGGTGTACGGGATAGAACAAGATGTGAAGTCAGCAGTGGCCTGTTCCAACCAGTACGATTTAAATACGCAACCACAGATTCCATTTGCTGCTAATTTAATCCAGAGACGGTTGCAGAAAGTGCTGATGGATGTTACATCATTACTCCTTACAAAACTGAAGTAGTTTAAAGTCACGCTGTCAAATTAAAACACACCCTGAGGTAAAAACAGCACAGAGATGTGAGAGTGTGTGTTACGTGTTGTGGAAACTTTCACTTCATTCTTCTGTTTTGTTAAATTTAGGCATCACTTTTACTCTTGCTCATGTTTAACGTCAGGAGAACAGAGTGACATTATAAATGTTTCCTAACTGTGTCATTTGAGGCACTGGTTACATTATACTGGTTAACATTTCAGTTTATACCTGTGTTTTAAAAAATTTGCCCTTGTGAACAGAAACAGAGTAAACTGATGCAGTTACACCTGCAGTGTGGTGTGAATGGTTTGGGGTTTGAATCCGTGTTTTTCTTCATATTTGCAGCTCAGTTTTCAGAGAAGGTTCGCAGCATGTCTCCAGATGAGATCAGAGTTCCTCCAGAGCCACCAGGCAGATGTTCCACTCATCTACAGGTGAGATCAGATGAGATCTGAGACGGAGAGATCAGACAGAGATCATTCTGTCCCTGTGATGTCATGAGAGAGCTTACCAGACCAATGACAACAGAAGGTTACAAGAAGGAAATTTCCTCACATTTTTGCATTGTCTCTGGGAAGCTATGAAGTTAATTATATCATCTTTATTTACAATTAGTTTAAAGTGTTTTTATCAGTTAACCAGGATGGTGACGTGTAACAGTAACTAAACTTATTCACTAAATCCCATGAAGATGATTGTTAGATTGTCATACGATCAGCACTTCCAGCACAGAACAATGACACTTTTATTAGATCATTAGATTCTGTCTAAGTTTCTGTCCAGAATTTTTCAGTTTCCTGTGGAGGTTTTGTCTCGCAGTAAACGGCAGGAAAACGTTCTCGTAACGTCTCTGTTTTGCTTTTACTGCCCCTGCTTGTCATAAAGAGAGAGATCGTATGGTTTCATTGTTTCAGTTCTTGGCAGTATCATCAGATCACATGTTCAGCTCTTGGCTGGCGGGTGGGTGTTATCTGAGGCTGTGGGGGGGCAGGATTTAAGGTGATGCCACACCCGGGGGCGGTCCTTCACTTTTACAATGTCCTGTAAGTACATATCAAGGGCCTCAACCTTTTAAAAACAGTGACGTTGATGCCGGAATCTGATTTAACTACACTTCCTTTAAAATGTGATTGGCTGTTAGTTTTTAAAGGTGTAGTTCACCCAAAAATGAAAGTTTATATTTCTAAGCTGTATGATTTATTTTGTGCTGTTGGTCATGTTTAATATTGTGACTTTATAACTCAGACGTGATCCTGACAAACATCTGATCTTCTGCTGAATAAAGATCAGCTCCTCAAACATCCTCAGAAAACATCTCAAAGTTTAGAGGGAAGCAAAGGGCTTTATTATTTCTGGAATGTGAGGGGAACAGATCAAGACGCTTCGCATGGAAAATTTCCAAATGCTTCTTAGAGTCCGCTTGTCAAAAATCTCCCTCGAGTTCCAGAAACGCATCCGTACAAAGACTTCATTCACTCAGAGTGTCTTACAGAAGGACAGAAACACTTCTATGGTCTTTTAGATTCACATATTAGATTGTCAAGCGTTTAATCTAAGATTCATCCAAATCAACTGTACATTTAATCATTTAGCTGAACGTTTAATCCAAAGCCAGTGTTTGCAGTAACGCACAGAAGCTTTGATGAGTTTATAGCTTGATTCACAGAAATAATTGTTTTCACTTTTCTGTTTGTAGGAAAAGATTTATAAACTGTACGAGAGGAAGCTGCACGGAGACTTTGACACAAACAGCCACATTCAAAAGAAAAAAGAATTTCGTAACCCAAGGTCTCCAGATAACAAACGTTTATGATCCGTCATCAGACACAACAGTGTCTCACACTGATGTATGTCGTCCATCTAACTGTGGGTTTGTGTTCTAGCATTTATGAGAAGCTCATTCAGTTCTGTGGCATTGATGAGCTGGGAACCAACTATCCGAAAGTAAGTTTAATTCTTACCTGGTAAGAGCAGGTTAACCTGCCTGTTAACAGGTTGGTAGCGTGATGTCTTTACTGTTTCCAGGACATGTTTGACCCCCATGGCTGGTCAGAGGATTCGTATTATGAGGCGCTGGGTAGGTTAAGTTTAATGTAAGTTTGACGTTTCTGTGATGGATGTAGTTCTGTCTGTGAAGCATTTGTGTTTCCCACAGCGAAAGCTCAGAAAGTTGAGATGGACAAGCTAGAAAAAGCCAAGAAGGAGCGAACCAAGGTGAGAGAAAAAATAACATGACAACGTCTGTGTGTCTGTCTGTCTGTCTGTGTGAGCCACAGTCTTATTGATAATTACAGGGTTTTTACTCATCTTTCTTTAGATTGAGTTTGTGACGGGCACCAAAAAAGGTACAACGACTAACGCAGCGGCCGCAACTACAAATACAGCGACGACCTCGTCTGCAGGTACAGTGTCACAGATTTTTAAACACCAACTGCACAGCATCATAATGAATCTGACTTTCCTGTAAAATACTTCAAATCATTCCACCATGTGACCTCTGAACATCTGCTGGTTAGTGCTGCTGCTAGATAACGGTTAGTGTTAGTTAGCATTAACGCTCGGTGTGATGACCCAGCAGATGCCCAGAAGAGGAAGAGTAAGTGGGACTCAGCCGTGCCGGTGACCCTGGCACAACCCACCCTCCTCACCACCACAGCGACCCTCCCGGCGGTCGTCTCGGTCACCACCACAGCCAGCGGCACCAAGACCACCGTCATCTCTGCAGTGGGAACCATTCTTAAGAAAGCTAAGCAATAAACATGAGTGTGTCCAAAAACAAACTTTCACTTGCCAGACGGATGGTTATTGGGGTCAGTCTGGCCGCTGGAATCGGTGGAGTTTATCTTATACTCAGACAGAGATGGGAACTGTTTCCTAATTCTGGTTATTTTGTCTGGACAGCGAATCGTAACGCAGAACAGCTTCAGAGTCTGTGTTCAGCTTTGTTTTTTCCTCCCTGCATAGATGTTTCAATCTGAGTCCATGTTTGTCAGTTTCATCTCACAGCTGTCATGTGTTTCTGCAGCAAAGAAAGTCGTCTGAACATTTTTATCTACATAAACAAAAAATGCTGTTATTTTTTACCTTTTTTTCCTTTTTCATTCTGCTAGCATTTATTGTTTGTTTATCTATTTGTATTATAATGATAGTTTGGAGCAGGTCGTATCTAACAACAGAGTATTTACCGTATTTAAAGCAATTCAAATGGGTCTTTTTTAACATTGTATATATTGAATCACCTCTTATGTTCTCTGTAGCTCAGCACCACTCAAATAAAAATGTTTTTATAATGAAAACGTGTGTTAGATGTTTGTTTGTCCTGATAAAACGCTTGCACTGGGTTTAATGCACCTCAGAGAATCTGTTAATAGGATGAAGAAGCTTAATGTGATCCGTGCTGCAGATCAGGAATGTTTCATTGGAAGATGACGTGTGTTTACCTGGTGGAGCTCTGATTTACACCAACCCGTTCTGTTCTGAAGTTAAGCCGTACACACCGCCGTTCAGTGAAGGGATTTTGGGCACTGTGTTTCATTCCTGGAACGCGTCCAGTCTGATTTTTCAAATGTAGTTTGACCATCTGCTAAAGATTTGGTGCAGCCGTACTGCACTGCTGTGTTTGATTATGTAATAGATGCTGTGAATGTTTCCTTTATGCATTTCAAATATTTTTGGCTTTGTGGATGAGCTGAAATTACAGACACGTTTGCATGGCCTCAGGTAACAGCCTGTGAGCTGCAGTAGAGAGGATGGGACTGTGTTCAGTATGTGTTCAGTCTTAAGACACGTCCTGTACAGGCAGATGTTCAGTTGCAGGTTTTACTCATTCATGCCACTTAATATAATAACACTTACTATTATTAGTATAATATAATAAGATAAGGCAAGACTTAACTTTTCACATGGACTTATGTTTGTCAACAAATGTTGAACATGCTAAACTTTTAATAAAACAATCTTGGGCTTATTAAACCCTTACATTAGTTGTACAGCATAAGGTTTTGTCTGCATTGCAGATGTAAACATGCTTTAGGTATGAGACGCTTTGCTGCTCAGAAATGCACCAACTTTTTCCAACTCTCCTCCTCGTTGCCACTTTGTGCGGCTGCCAGAAACAAGCCCGTCCCGCTTTCTTTCGTCCAGCATGTGAAATAAGAGAAGAAAGTTATAATTCAGAGGGACTGTATTGTCATGCAAATGATGGGAGCCGCCTGCGCCACAAAAGAGCGGCTGTCAGCGGGCGTCGCGCTCCGGCGCGGCCGCGGATGGAAAGTGTGAGCGATCAAATGCACGGAGGTTTTTTTTAGCATGATTCATAAACATCATTACCGCATGGAGAGCAGATCTTATGCTGTCTGTGAGGTTTGATCCTGAACTGAAGGAGGTTTTCGGTAAGTTCAATTCACGCGTGAGGCGATAAGCGCCGTTTCGTAACCGAGAGAAAAGTTGGTTTGCCAAGAAGTCTTGAGACAAACTTTCTGCACCTCTTGAGAAACAGTGTTTGGGAAAAAAGTTTGCATGAGTGGCTATATAATGGAGTATGTTTCTCAAACTTTTTTTTGTGTTACAGGGTGTAAAGGTCCAGATCAACACCCGCCAGAGCTCCTCTAATACTGCAGGTAAACCAGCAACTTAATGCAATGAAGGGACACAAGAACAACTGAGAGCTTCTGGCCAGTTAATGTGACTTTATGGTTTCTAGGGTGTTTTGGCGGAAACTGTGGTTGCCATGGTGATTTTTTTTTAGGAAGGGAAATCCTGCAAAAGATGTTCTTGACCTCATGAAAGGAAAACAGTGATTGTTCGGGAAAGATTTAGGTTATTAAAAGAGGTGCTGGTTGCACGCTTCATGTTTTTAATGGTTGTGCATGCATTTATCTGAATATTTGTGTTCTTGCATTACAGTGCATAATAAATTTATGATTATTTAAGAATCACGGTGGACATTTGTTGGTGTCCGGCAGGTTTTCCAGCTGGTACCGCACACATCCTTTATAATGGCAGTGAGTTTGTTTGGGAGTTTGGGAAGGACACACCTTGTTTCTGAATCATTGTGTTAGTGTGAGGCATCTCTCCTGTGGGATTGTGGTTCCCATGGTTATTCTGTTGCTTTTCCCGTGTTAGGGGCTTGACTTAAAGGGCTAGTTCACCCCAAATCAAAATTCTTTCATCACTGACCCTCATTCCAAACCTTTGTGACTTTTTTTGCCTCTGAGGAACACAGATGAAGATTTGTTGACGTATGTTGGTAACAAACAAAAGCAGCACTTATTGACTCGCATACAGAATATCTTCTGTGTTCCTCAGAAGGAAAAAGTCAAGTTTGGAATGGCATGAGGATGAATCAACCATGGAAGAATTTTTATTTTTGGGTGAACTGAGGGAAATGTAGTAGTCATTAAAATGAGTTGGTTCTGATTTATTCATTAAACTGTCTGTCTGTCTGTGTCCTCTGTGTTTTGAGCTGGGCTGGGTGAGGTCACTGATACGACCAGGCAGGAATAAAAGTGTTGTCAAAACGTTGCTTTGTTCCTGCCAGACAGGAAACTGTTCCCTCTTTTAAATGCCGACACAGTTTTATCTCTCTCTCTCTCTCTCTCTCTCTTTCATTTCCCTGTTGAATTAGGAATATTTTTGTGGCAGTGATTTTTTTAAGACTTCAAAAGGAACACTGTGTGTGTGTTTGTATGTGAGTGTGTGTGTGAGTGTGTGTGTGTGTGTGTGTGTTTGTATGTGAGTGTGTGTGTGTGTGTGAGTGTTTGTATGAGTTTATGAGTGTGTGTGTGTGTGTGTGTTTGTATGTGAGTGTGTGTGTGAGTGTGTGTGTGAGTGTGTGTGTGTATGTGGAGATCAGATGGTCTTTTGCCCAGTTTACTCTGTTAACTTTCTGGTTGTTCACACGTGTTTCTGTGCATGTCAGTGTGTAAGTGAAAAAAAAGGTAGTTGTGACTCTTAGTACCCCACAGGCAATAAATCTGCCTGCCACTCCCTGTGCAAGGGTAACAGGGGCAGGGCTCTCTCTCTCCCTCTCTCTCCCTCTCTCTCCCTCTCTCTCTCTCCCTCTCTCTCCCTCTCTCTCNCTCTTTGTCTCTCTCTCTCTCTCTCTCTCTCTCTCTCTCTCACTCACTCAAGTCCACACAGGTGAGGGTGTTGCTAAAGGAATGTGTGGGGCGAGTGACAGAAGGTCTTGTTACCTCACAAAGAGAGAGGAAAGAAAGAGTGTCTGTAAACCACCTGAACCACTGGAGCAGAAGAGGAGGGGTTTAAACAGACCAGAAACACGTTCACTCTTAAACACAAGTTTGTGCAGGAATATTCAGTCGACATTCAGCGGGACAGAGAGCGTGTGGAGGGGGGTGTACAGAAGCAGGTGGAAAACCTGTCGTCCCTCTTTGGTTAAACATTGGACAGCAGGCAGAGAATTAAGGGTTTTCCTGCAGAGAACTTTGCTGTTTCTGTTTGGACTCTTGGACTTGGAAACATCAGACTAAGAGGTTTGTGAGATCAAAAGTCTGTTTGCAGAATTTCACAGTTTTGCAAATTCTTTTGTAAGTTCTTTGTCTCTTTTTTTACTCCTGCGGTTTGTCTCGTTGTTTGGTTGTTTCTCTGTGTTTTAAAGACACATTTATTTCTGGAGAATCTGTAAACGTTAGTTGGCCTTGATGATGTTTAATAGTTTCCTAGTTAAATGATGTTGGTGGTTTGGGTGTTACTCTCATGTAAAATACAACCTGAAATGTTCAGAGTTATTTTGGTCCAGGTTCAGAGCAGAACACTGAGGTGTTGCGGGTCATGTTCCTCAGAGATTGTTTTCTCGCATCCTGGAGCGAAATTCCAGCCATAATGGTCAAAATATGAACTTAGAGCAGTTACATGTGAAAACGTTAGGGTTGTGGGAACTTGTGTAATCACACCGTTTTGTGGAGAAACATGTACATGTGTGCATCCAACAGCCAAACGTTCTGTCAGTGTTATTAAAAAGGTTCTTGCAGTAACACTATATAATGTATATCAAAAACATTATCTTTAGGTTGTTAGTGGAACGTTTAAAAAGTGTTCTTATAACCAAGCAATGTTAATACAAAAAAGTGGATGTTTTAAACGTTATTCCAACCTTACAAAAAATAAAATTTTTTAATGTTTTTGTAACATAATGCATTAGGGAAACGTTCTTACAACCTAAAACTGTTAGTTGGGCCCGGGTGACGGTATCAGAGTCTCTCTCACTTTCTCCAGGACGTCTCTGTCCATCTGTGGAGGATAGAAGTAAAATTCCTGAGGAATATTTGGTCTGTGTCTGTTTTCCATGAGATTTATGGAGGGTAAAATGGGTTCAGCTTTCATCTGATCTTCAGAGACGGTGAGAAAGTGATACTGGCAGGTGGATTGTGTTTCTGCCTGTGTTTTAACTGTTTAAGATCCCAGAGCTGAGCTCACGGCGTCTGCAGCCTCCCATGATTCATGAATGATGGTGCGGATTAAAACTAAAGCTGATTTGAGCTTGTTGGTGTTGTGTTGGTGTTTTCATAAGTATTTTCTGCTTTTCATCACATCTCTCGTATAGAATGTGGTTTATTGATTCAACTGTCTGTGATGTGTGAGATCTGTGTGATATGTGTCGTGTTTGTTTATAATGTTATTTCAGACTGAGATGGGAGGATGGACGCTGCGTCTCACTGTGGGGATCAGCTGTCTCCTGCTCTGTCTCACCACCAGCCGCGCGTATGAGGGTACGAACATCAGCCCTAAATCACCATAACTAACACTTTCACTCATGACATAATGCCCAGTCAATTACAGCTGCAACAACTGTGATGGTTTTGGTGATAATCACAGATCAGCGTTTAACACTCTCATCTCTGTACTCTGTTTCCCACCTGCAAATTTATCATTTTATAATAATTATAAAAGAGTCTGGGAAAGTTAGTTTGACTTCCTTTATCTTAAAAGTACAAAAAAATGTGGATTAAAAAAGTATGTGGTGATAAAGAGGAAAAGTTGGATTGCAGCTTTAAACAAGCACTTTTATTTTACACAGAAATGTAGGCATTAGGTTTGTAAAACAGAACAATAGATGCACAGAAGACATTAAAACAGCAGTTGTTTCTCGTGTCTGTGAGTCCCTCATGACTGAACACAGATTGATGTTGTAGCCTGTGTGTTCTGTAGTAAATCACTGTACTGATGCCCGGGTCAGAACCTGCTCAGACTGCGTCCAGATCGGATCAGGATGTTCTTACTGTTCTGATGAGGTGAGATTCAACATAGATGTTCTGCGTTTGGTTATCTGTAAAACTGAAACTACTCCTGTCATTTCAAACCATGACTGTAATTTTGAGATTTTTTTTTCATGCTGTAACAGTTAATAGAGAGTAAGTCTTACTTAAAACTGTTACTTGAAAAGTAGTTGTGGGATTTAAATRAACACATTTTGACGTGTTTTTCTGTGTATTTGTGTCACAAGGTCTTTGAATATGAACGATGTGACCTGAGGGGTAATCTTGAGACTCACATGTGTCGACAGCTGGTGACAGCCGAGAGCAGCAGAGAAATAACAGAGGTGAGGTTCTGACTGAACGTCGAGCGTCTGTCACCACTGGGTTTGTGTTTGATGCGTTTGCGTGTTTCTCAGAACGTGCAGATCGACGAGACGCTGAAGCGCTCTCAGGTGGCTCCTCAGCTGATGCGCATGACGCTTCTCCCCGGGGAGGAGAAGGAGGTGGAGATGGAGGTGTTTGAGCCATCTCGTGGTCCTCTGGATCTCTACATCCTCATGGACTTCTCCAACTCCATGTCTGATGATCTGGACAATCTGAAGAGGATGGGAGACCAGCTGGGTGAGTAAGGAAGGAGGTGCATTGAGCCTGACACTGTATCGCATTACGATCTGCTGTTAAATCATGAATTTATTGTTTGGTTCAGCCCAGCTCGTTGGCCAGATCTCTGATGATTACACCATTGGGTTTGGCAAGTTTGTGGACAAAGTTACCGAGCCACAGACTGACATGAGACCATCCAAGTGAGAACGACACACCTTTACAAACACAGAAAGATTCAAACGGTTGTTTGTATCTTCACACGCTTGTGTTTTTCCTCCCACAGGCTACAGCAGCCGTGGCCCAACAGCGACCCTCCGTTCTCGTTTCGTAACGTCATTACGCTCACCAACAACATCACCTACTTCAGACAGATGCTTCAGAATGAGAGAATATCTGGCAACCTGGATGCCCCTGAGGGAGGGTTTGACGCCATCCTACAAACGGCCGTCTGCCAGGTACCGTCTCTCAAACAAAGCATAAATAGTTTGATGTACCTCAGAGAAGACATGATGTTGTTTTCTGCTCCCAGGCTCAGATTGGCTGGAGACAGCACAGCACACACTTGCTGGTCTTCTCCACCGAATCCGCTTTCCATTACGAGGCGGACGGTACCAACGTGCTCGCGGGCATTTTGGATCGTAACGATGAGCAATGCCATCTGAGTCCAGAGGGGCATTACACCCACAACACACGTCAGGATTACCCGTCTATACCCACGTTAGTGCGACTTCTGGTTCAGCACAACATCATCCCGATCTTCGCCATTACCAACCACTCCTACTCGTACTATGAGGTGTGTTACCATTAATCTGTGCATTCATTCAGTCTCCTCAATCAGGCTTAAATAATGGTGGAGTGAAATATGAAAGTATTGCATGTTAGTTTAAATGTAAACTGAATGGCTTTCTGCTTTTTGGTTTAAACTTTGTGATGTGATGTTTTGTACGTGTTACTGCAGAAATTGCATGAGTACTTTCCCATCGCTGAGCTGGGACAGTTACAAGAGGACTCTTCCAACATCCTGAGCATTTTAGAAAAAGCTTTCGAGGTAAAACTAAATTCAAAGCTAAAATAATTCTCTGTAATTTAACTGTTTATCAGAACAGAATGAATTCATCTTTCTTTTATTGGACAGAACATTCGTTCCAAGATCAGCATCCGTGCAGAAGACAAACCAAAAGCACTAGAGGCTAAAATTCTCTCTCAGTCTGGAACTTTTTCTGAATACGGCAACTTTAAAATCACACCAGGACAGATTGTGAGTGTCTTTAACATGTTTGCCAAGCTGATGATTTAACTTCTATTACACTAATGGAAAACTAATAAAAAAGTTTCTGTCTGTTTGTAGGGTAAATTTAAGGTCCGTCTGAAGGCTCTAACTCAAGTGGGAGACACACATGTGTGTAAGTCCAGCACTGTTGACAGGACAGGAACTCTGAGAGTCAAACCCACCACATTCAGCTCCGCCCTCAGAATCAGCGCTGAAGTTCTCTGTCAGAGGTGCGACTGCGAAAAGGTGCGACTCACTTCCTGTTAAGATTCACTTTCCTTTCAAAAGTCACATGACGTTTTTCCTGCAAACCTTGTTTTTCTTTATCATCAGACTCCGGTTAAAAACGCGATACGTTGCAACAGAAATGGAGATTTGGTTTGTGGGAAATGCCAGTGTAACAGCGGATGGTATTATTGACACCTTCTGACGATTATTTTGTTTTGCTGTGGTGGTGTTGCAGACGTTAACTCCGCTCCCTCCGCTTGTCCTGCAGGCTCGGCCCGTTCTGTAACTGTTCAGCCGGGGCCTCCATAGACTCCAGCCTGTGTCTGGGTCCAGATGTGACAGAACCGTGTTCCGGCAGGGGAGACTGCATGTGTGGCACCTGTGTGTGTTACAACCCCAGCCAGTATGAGGGCCACTTCTGCCAGTATGACAAATCTCAGTGTCAGCGGTTCGGTGGATTCTTGTGTAACGGTTAGTGGCTCTAGTGAAGGAGATGGACCAGCCTCAACTCATTGTCATAGTTACTACATGTTCTGGGAGCTTTCTGTGACCTTTCACTTCTGTGTGGCTCAGACCGCGGCAGCTGCAGTATGGGGAAGTGTGTGTGTACCCCCGGCTGGACCGGAGACGCCTGTGAGTGTCCCACCAGCAACCAGACCTGCCTGGACAGCAAAGGGGTAAAACACACACACCTACAAAAACATACACACACACACGCAACTACAAAAACATACACACAAACACACAGATACAAAAACATAAATTCAAGCACACACACACACACATCTATAAAAACAAAAACACACAGATACAAACATACACATCTAATAAAATTACACCCACACACATCTACAAAAACACACACATCTAATAAAAATTACACACACACATCTACAAAAACACACAGAACTCTGTTACTACTAACATTTTGGCCTCTTCATCAGGGTGTCTGCAACAGTCGTGGAGTGTGTAAATGTGGCCGGTGTGAGTGTCAACACTCTGGCCTTCCACTCAGTCCCACTTGTGAAGCAAACTTTCAGGTGAGATTGTAATGTGTGTGTGTGTGTGTCACTCCTTTCTGTTGCTTTGGTTTAGATGTTATTGAGCTGGGAGCAGTTGCTATAATGTTGTGGTTCTGTAGGCCCAGCTGGGCATGTGTGAGGACAAGAGGAGCTGCGTTCAGTGCCAGGCCTGGAACACCGGCGAGAAGAAAGGAAAGAAGTGCGACAGCTGCCACTTTAAAGCCATTATCGTGGAGGAACTGGAGGACGGTGAGACACCAAACATCTGATGCTACAGTGACGTGTTTGAAGATGATGATGAAGATGAATTCAGTGTCTCCGGCTGTTTGCTGGATGTGTTCACAGATGATAACGTGATTGAGAATTGCAGTTTCCGTGATGAAGATGATGACTGCACGTATTACTACACTGTAAACTATCCGTTAAATGACACGGCTAAAGAGCACCGCGTCCTGGTGAAGAGAAAGAAGGGTGAGATTTTAGTGCTTCATTCATACTAAAGATAAACAAAATTATTACTAGCTGACATTTGAGCGGCTCTGTAGGAAAATGTTACATGGGTTGCCTGCATGAAGCGCTGTGATTGGTTGGTGCGCTTACGGAGGGTGATTGGTTGGTGTGTTTTCTGGCTTTGTGTGGAGTGTGTGAGGTGAAGTGACGTGTTGTTTTCTGTCAGACTGTCCGCCGGCAGGTTTTCTGTGGTTGATTCCTCTCATAATGTTTCTGATACTTCTGCTCGGTTTGCTTTTACTCTGCTGCTGGAAATACTGCGCCTGCTGCCAGGTACACACACTAACACACACACATTAACACACACACACACACACACTAACACACACATACTCACACTAACACATTAACACACACACTCTCTCACACACACACACATACTCACACTAACACATTAACACACACACACATTAACACACACACTAACACACACATACTAACACACACATTAACACACACACTCTCTCTCTCACACACACACATACTCACACTAACACATTAACACACACACACATTAACACACACACTAACACACATATACTAACACACACATTAACACACACACACTCTCTCACACACACACACACAGGTTTTATGGAAACTTTCCACAGATATAATGACTTTTTCTGTACAAACTGTACAAATATTCTAGCCCAGCCCTGTCCTATATCCTCACAGAAAACATTATGCATTTTAACACATTTTCAGAAAAACTTTGTTTAGCATGATTTGTGATTTGCTGTTTTCCTCATGGAGACAAAATGTTCCCACATGCTCACAGATTACTGTATTACTGTATCTACTGTGCAGAACACACACACATACACACACACAAACACAAGATTTTCACATTGTGATTGTATCTCTGTTTGTTCATGGCTGTACCACAGGCTTGTCTCGCCTGTCTTCTGCCCTGCTGTGTGAGAGGTAATTTAATTTAGATTATATAATATAATCTGTCTTCAGGTTATAATTGTCTGAAGGACTAATGATTTAGGAAACATGAGTTGATTTAGTGTGTGTGTGATTGTCAGGTCGTACGGTGGGATTTAAAGAAGATCACTACATGTTACGTCAGTCTTTGTTAACCTCTGATCATCTGGACACACCGATGGTCCGCTCCGGCCCGCTGAAGGGAACCGATGTGGTGCGCTGGAAAATCACAGACAACGTTCACAGAGGACCAAACCACCCTCAGAACCAGATCAAACCCGAACCCAAAGAGACCAGTGAGTAAACGCTTCAGCCAGTTAACTAGTCTTCTAGTTGTCCTTTAGTCAAGTCATGTCATGTAGTTATTGTTAAACTGTCACACGCAAAGTCTTGTAGCTGTTCTTAGCTTTTCTTAGTTTCTGCACACTTTTCTCAACAAAATTATTTATGTTTTTGTCTGTAGTCCAATTTCCTGTTTCTCTTCGGCTGAACCAACAATATTCGGAAACTCTTTCCCGGCCTGAGGCTCGAGAAACAGACGCACTCATGCGGGCGGTGGAGGACAATGTGAGTGTTTTAAAAACGGTGATGCTCCTCAAAAACATCACATCTGATTACATCTGGCCACTGACGTTTCTGTGTTCTTCATTCACAGCTGAACGGCCTGTTCATGCAGATTCCTGGAGCTCAGAGGGTTCAGAACACCAGATTCAGGTGAGACTCAGAGAAATGACGGCCGCTATGCATCGTGGGTAAACATTTCAGATGTATGTGTCTGTGATTTTGACATTCTGCTCCGTGTGCTGATTTTCTTTTCCCTCAGGACACAAAGAAATTCTGGAAAGAGGTACAGTACAATAATTTCCTGGTCGAATTTCACTAAAAAATGTGAAATGAAATTTAGCTTTAAAGCTGCAACTTGTAAGTTCAGCCTCTCTGTCTGTGTTTGAAATAGAAATAAAAACATCTCAGCAATAATTATTATTTCTGCATCCACAGACAGAACAACACGATCGTCGACACGGTTTTATCAGCTCCTCGGGTCAGTTACCCAGATATTGTGAAACTGACAGATAAACAAGTTCAAGCCGGAACCTTCCGTGACCTGAAAGTGGTTCCGGGCTTCTACACTGTAGCTTCTGACAGAGGTAAAATCTTTCTGCCCAACAACTTAACCAACAAACACACTGACAAGTTACTTCACTTAAATAGTAACTTAAACCCAGGCTGTACAAAGTTTGCAGTAGTTTAATTAGCTTGTTAACATTTGAGGATTGTTCTGTAAATGTAATCTTTACGTGTCGATTGTAGAGGCGGCGGGTGCTGTAGAGTTTCAGGAGGGTGTGGAGTCTGTGGACGTCCGGGTTCCGCTCTTCATCAAGGATGAGGATGATGAGAAGAAAGAGTTGCTCGTACAAGCTGTAAACGTTCCAGTTGGTATCGCAAAAATCGTCCGAGAAAACGTCAACATTACCGTGATTAAAGAGCATGGTAAGATGTTACTATAGTGATGGATAAAACGGAAGTTTTTTAAAGAGACATCATTTAAACGTTTGATTCGTTGTGGTTTTGTGCAGCTCGGAGCATCTTTACGTTCCAGCAGCCGTCATACACCTTCAGTCGGCAGGACGGTGTGGCAGTGATTCCTGTCAGCCGTGAGATCATAGAGGATGGAAGAACTCAGGTCACATACAGCACCCGCGAGCTCACTGCCAAACACATGAAGGTAAAACTTCAAAACTTCCAGTCTGCAGTGTTTTCAGTCTTTAAATGTCATTTTAACCACATGACACTTAATGTTTAATTAACAATTAAAGCATCGTCTGATGATTCCTAAACAGATTTAATGTAAGTTTAAATAAATATGAATGATATATTAATATGATGTTTAAATAAATCAGAACATTTCAAATCAGTTTAAATCTGCATGTAAATTTTATTTTGGAGATAAAATATTTGTCAAATGTAAATTAGATGTGTCAGTCTTCATAATAAAGTCAAATTAAACAACAGAAATCACAGTCAGCCGTTTGATTGGACGGTTCTGTCTTCATCTCTGTACAGGACTACATCACAGCTGAAGGGGATCTGAGTTATGGACCAGGTGAGACACAGAAGATGGTGCCGGTGAAACTTCTGGAGCTGGGTGAGGGAGACGGACTGCTGGATGACAGACGGGTCAGACAGTTTGTGATAGATCTCAGTAACCCGCGACAGGGCGCTAAACTGGGCCGGTACCCTCGTACCACAATCACCATCGCTGATAAAGCTGGTACTGCAACAACTGGGTTTACACAGACAGTTAAGCTACGACAGACTGATGTCTCTTCAGTTTGTTTCACAGTCTGATTTGTCTCATGTCTTCTCCCAGAACCAGGTGTTGTGATGTTTAAGAAAAGTACTCACACTTATAATACACTGGACCCCGTCTACTCCATCCCTGTGGTTCGCACCCGAAACCAGGAGGGTCCGGCAACCGTCTACTGGCGCACCAACAAAGCCTCAGGCTTCAACCTCTCCGGTCCTCTCAAATTTGGCCCTGGTGAGGCAGAAAAGAACATTGTGATCGATCCTCGTTCATATCCGTCATCTGTCGTACCCAAAACCTTCCAACTGGAACTGTTTGACCCATGTCCCAACGCAAGCATTGGTGAGAGGAAAACCACACTGGTGAACATCACTGAGAGCAGAGGTGAGAAAACAGTTGATTTTAAACAATTCGTCACAAAACAAAATGGCAAAATGTTGTTTTTACTTGTAAAGTGAATGTTGTTGTAAAGTCAAAACCTCCTGCCTGATGCTAATATGTACACGTTGGATAACACTGAATGTATTTTGTTATTTTAGGAGATGGGAGAATTCTGGATTTTCAGAAAGTAGATTATATAAATCATGCGTCCACGTCTCCTGGCGGACGCCTCTACTGCCCGACTAACACCAGAGCTGTAGCCACCGGGCCTAAAAACATTCGCTTTAACTGGAACCCCATTCCAAATGCCAGTGGATACAGGGTGGGTCATCTGACATCAGCTTATCTGTCATCGTACAGATCATCAGATCTGTGTTTTCATTTGTAAATTAATACATTAAGAATCAAACTATCAACAAGAGTGAGTTTCATTTAGTGCAAGTAATATGTCCAAAATATATCATATACATATGAAAAATGTAATTACTAAGAAGATAGTGGAACGTTTTAAAAATGTTATGGAATTCAAAGTGGTTTGAATAATGTTCTTGTGTTAAAGGTTCCTGTACTTTCCAATTTTTAACATTAGATTTTAACGTTTGTTTCTTAATGGAAACATTAGGGAAACATTCATACAAGCTGAAGTTGTTAGCTGGTTCTGTGGCGCTCGTGTAAGATGTGAATTGTGTTTGCAGGTGAAGTACTGGATTTATGGAGACCAGGAGTCTGATGCTCAGATGATGGATGTAAAATCTCCACAAGCTGAACTGATGAATCTCTACCCGTACTGCGATTATGAAATGCGTGTGTGTGGCTATAATGCGCTTGGAGATGGAACTTACAGCGATATAATCGCATGCAAGACTCTTGAGGACGGTAAATCAGTCACTCATACTTTCATCATTGTTCTGTGTCATAAACGTTCATGCCATTTGAAGATTGTGTCTCACACTCGAAGCTTCTGTATTTTTACCCCTCCAGTACCTGGTGAACCTGGTCGCCTGGCTTTTAATGTCATCAGCCCCACCGTCACTCAGGTGAGCTGGGCGGAGCCTGCAGAGACCAACGGCGTCATCACTTCCTATGAGGTCATCTACACACCCATCGATGAGGACAACAGTACGATTTACTGTCATTATTTAATAACTATAAATAAATATAAACATAAATAAACTGAACATTATTAGCAGCTCAGAGCATTGTGTTAGCATCTCTCAAGTATAAATTTATCTTGTTTTAACTATGTGGAAAACAAATCCAGCTTTATTGCAGTTGCACTTTCCTAATACATTAATATTGTGATATAGTTTATTGTAAATATTGTGTGTTTGTATATTATAATTTTTTTTCTTTTCAGAGCCTCAAGGAGCTTCTAAGAAGGTGATGATTGACAACCCAAAAAAGCGAATGTTGCTCATCGAGAATCTTCAGCCGTCTCAGACATACTGTTATAAAGTTCGTGCTTGTAATAAAGTGGGCTGGGGTCCGTACAAAGACGCCACCATCAACCTGGCAACACAGCCTGCCAGACCCATGTCCAGTAAGTGTTTCCAAACAAACACCACAAACACAAAAAATAATTTCATTATCTAATTCTAAGCATCACCTGTCAGAAAAATATTTTATGATCCAAACTTAATGAGTAACCATGAAGGTTAATGTGTAAATGTTTCAGTCCACAGCGGAAGAAAACAAAGGCTTGGTTTAAAACATTAACGCAGAAACCGTCGTTGTTACTCATTAAAATACTACATGTGGAGCGTCAGATGTGAGCGACATTTTAGAAGTTAAAGGGACAGTTCTCCCAAAATGAAATTTCACCTTAATGTCAGAGTAAAACCCTTTTTGGCCGAACTATCCTTTAAATTAAAGACTGTAACACACATGGATTGATTGATTGTTTTTCCCACAGTTCCCATAATCCCAGACATTCCCATTGTGGATGCAGATACTGGTGATGAGTATGACAGCTATCTGATGTACAGCAATGAAATCCTGCGATCTCCAGCCAGCAGCCAGAGACCCAGCGTGACGGATCTGTCCGATGGTGAGTGTCACTTTAACACGGTCGTCTCATTCAGAACATTGACCGATGTTGTGTAAAAGTTCTCTCAAAGTTATCAAAAAACATTTTTTGTAATGTCATATATATCAAAAACAATATTAAGTTGTTATGGCAACATTATGCTAATTTCCATGTTCTGGTGTTGTTTTGCTAGTTTGTGATATTGTCTGTTCTTTCATGTTTTCTTACAGATCAGTTTATAAATGGAAAATGGGAGCAGAACTTCCTGTTTTCTGGTAATTCCCTGTCCCGTGACATCAGTGCTTCCTCAACCATATGCAGTCATTTAATACCTCGTCCCGCTGCGACCAATCACAGCAGCACCACGACCTACATCACCGGCAGAGGTACCAGAGAGTGAGATTCTTAAAGAAATCAAAACTTAATTAAAAGTGAAAGTTAAACCAAATTAAAGTTTGACCTTTTTAAATAAAAAGCTGTTTCTCTCCCTTAAAACAAACCTGAAAAAGGCCACAAATTCATTATATTCATATGTTACAAAGATATAAAGATTCTGTTTGTTTGTTCTCCTATTTCATTTATGAATCATTGTTTGTCTCTCTCAGGGGGCTCAACCTCTCACAGATTTGACGGGGGGCTCCTCAGAGAGGAAGTGACGCTGAGGAAACGTTCTGAGAACAAACATTACACAGACAACGATGGCGTGAGGGACTCCATCATCATGGGCAACCTATCTGCTGGATATTTGGACAATTTAGGTGAAATAAACTTTATAACTCTATGTTTTGTCTAAAGAAATTAAATGTCATTTATGTCATGGTTTGCAAGTTGCAGCTTTGTCAAAAATCCTCGTCTCACTCGCGCTTCATTCCTGCTTCCTCATTCCTGTCTCAGGGATCTCCAGCTTCAGTCAGAACACAGCTCCCAGCTTTTACATGAGCTCCAGAACCCGGAACCAAACTGAGGATATCAATGACGCGCTGCAGAACCTGGACAGGGTTCTTCAGGGTGAGTCAATCCAGATAAACCAATAGATGTTAGGAGGTCTTCATGGACGCTCCAGTTCCTTAGTCCAGAAGATGCTTCTAGTTTTAGTTTAACCAGAAACTTTGAAGAAACTAGTTTTGTTGAGATTCTCCACAACACTGTGACCAATCAAGCGCTGAGATCTGATACCACAACTGTCCTCTCATTACCTGTGATTTCTGATTAAACATCATAGATCTAAACTCCCTGCAGACACACACATCAGCTAATGTCCTGGTGTTGTCCCAGCGGTGTATCAATTTAATATATGTGTGCTTTAAGATTCTGTTTGTCTGGTCTGTGGTTGATATTTTAACATCTGTACTTCTTGTGCCCTCAGGCTCCCGCTTTCACCCAGGGGTTCCTGAGACCCCCAGCAGGCTGGTGTTCTCTGCCCTGGGGCCCACGGCCCTTAAAGTGAGCTGGCAGGAGCCCAGCTGTGTGAGCGATGTGTTGGGTTACTGCGTCCTTTACCAGCGAATCAGTGGAGGTGGGTTGACTTAACCAGCAAAGCACATAGTTAGTTAACTGTGTGCTACCGTCACTCATCTCCAGTCAAATCTGAAGCCTGAGATCATAAACAGCTGAGCTGGGAATGTTCTTCTGTAGGGGAGATCAAATGTATTGAGATGAAGAATCCAGCCCAGAACTCTGTGGTGGTCCAGGACCTCCTGCCCAACCAGTCGTACATATTCAGAGTGAAGGCCCAGAGTCGGGAGGGCTGGGGTCCAGAGAGAGAGGGAGTCATCACCATCGAATCTGCCGTCGACCCAAAGAGTCCACTGAGCCCGGTGCCAGGTGACCACACCTGCACATGCAGCTGTTTATTACATACAGTTCATCATCTCACAAACACTCATTGTTGAGTTTCATTCATAATCAAAACCTTTATTATTAACAGTCATTTGAATGTGTGTGTTTATGTGTGT
>JBAJNP010003666.1:2423-37983 GCA_036877545.1 Yasuhikotakia modesta | reverse complement strand
TGGATAAGCAAATCCATTTGGCAAAAGGAAAAGCAAATGCGATCGGCAAATAGAGAGAGAAAAGGAATTGGCAAATGGACTTTTAAAACGCAATTTAAAATCGTCATTTAAATGATTTATTATTGTACATTTTATTGTTTTATTTATCTATGCTTTAAACCATGAATTAAATAACACGTTTTTAAATTGTCTATTTATTTTTCGATTTAAAAAATGATTTTCAAATTCACAGTTTTATTGACCTATTTAAGTACATTTTAAAACACGAATAAAAAAAACAGTTTTAAATATGTCTTTTAATTTGTCGATTTAAAAAGTGTTTTATTTATTTACATTTTTATGTTTGAATTGTTAAATTGTTCATTTAATTTCTCATTTGATTTGAAACTGGCACACTTGGTCCTCCATAATTGAGTGCATAACTGAACATAATTATTTGAAGGTTGACTTTTTTGTATTGAAAACATTTTTCTTTTATTGGTCGGATGAAATATGAGTTTTGGGTTTTCATGAGCTGTATGCCAAAATCATCAATATTAAAACAATAAAAGGCTTGAACCTTGAATCTAAGGTTCTATGAATCTAAAACATATGAAAGTCTAATGTTTATCAGTACATTACAGAAAATAATGAACTTTATCACAATATGCTAATTTTCTGAGAAGGACCTGTATATTGCTTGGAACACAATATCATTTGTATTTGCAATTTATGATTTGTATGGACAACAATTGCCATATGCTAGGAGTCAGAACAAAGGAAAAACACATTTTGCTAAATACCTATTACTTTTTTTCTAAGGTAGTTCTAAGTATTCAGCATAGAAAAGGTGAGTTTGCAGATTTTGTTTGTGTGTTCTATAATTATCAGGGGTTGGTTGCTGGTATGCATGTAAGCTTGTACATTTGTGCTTAAAAGAAACTTAAACTTAAAGAAGCTTAAGAAACTTAAAATGTCAGATTGGCAGAAAACATGCATAACTTTCTCAATAAAAGTTCGCATATAGCCAGAAATGAGAGTCAACTTCTCAACGGCTGATACCCTCATCATCGTCAACATCATCTTCTGTTAGTTTTGACCAGGAAAGTTTTTACAGCAAGGGTCCCCGACCGCCGGGTCGCAACCCAGTGCCGGTTTGTGAAAGAGTTGCTACCACAAAATAACACTTATTTATAGTAGTGTCATTTAAAAAAATGTGGTTCTTCTGTGTTCCTGTGGCTCAGTAGAGCATTGTTTCTTGTTGGTCATTTAATTACATATATAATTATTTGTAAATATGTTTTAACATTTAGCATTATAATACGTATAGAATACAGTTTTATATAAACGTGCACACACCGACTCAGTATTTATACAGGAAACACTTGAATTACACATAACTACTCGTTTTATTTTGGATATTATTACAATAATGCTGTGAAGATGGGCACCACTCGCCTGTTCTCGTGATCGGCCATTTTGAAGAGACGGTTAATTGGTCCTGCTTCTGTTCCCTCGCAGATTGTAAGGCAAAACGTGATTGGTTGGAGCGAGAACATGCAACGATTGGTCAGCCCCACGTGGCCGGTATCTGATTGGCTTAAGTAGAAGGTGGGTGGAGTCCGTCCATTTGTGGATTAGTGGCGAGTCTTGACGCTTGAAAGGTCTCAAAATTCACAAAATACGTGCAGCGATCTACACATGCGCAGAGAGCTATACACAAATGTGTGCGGCGATCTACACATGCACAAATGCGATTCACATATAAATGCCAGACAAAGTTGTGTTTGTAGAATAAAAATATATTTGTGAATGTTTTTTATTTGCAGGTTTAATTTCACTTATTTGTGAATTTAATTCATGTTTGTGGAACTATAATATTTATTTGTGGACCTCAGTTTATTTATTTTGTGAATATGCTAGGTTTCTGTCAATCGCTTTACATTTATTTGTGGATCATAATATATATATTTGGAATTGTGAGACTAATCTGACTCCATATGGAAATGCCTATCTGAGGATTGTCAAGGTGACTGTCGAGCTACATGTATATGTGTATATTTTAGAGGAACCTGTGAGTTCTTTGAAATACAGTGAAGAAATTAATTCACCTAAGCTTTTGTAGGGGAAAAATATCTTTATTATGAACCTCCACATCCCCCCAACATGACTCCCACTTTTGAGTTGTGACCCTTCAGGCAGTCTTCCTGTAAGTACCCACCCATTTGTACAACAGTAAATAAAATGATTTGATTTGACACCATAACATGGTTTTTTAAGGCTGACGCCACAGAGAAAGTTGTCCTTATATTCCCACTGTGGACACAAGGTTTTTTTTTTTTGCTATGTGTAAGTTATGCAAGCATTCTAGGAAAGTTTGTCAATCTACACTGTTGAAGCTAAAAAGAAGTATAAAGTGTGAAAAATATGAAGTAAAAGAAAATATGAAACATTCCTGTTTGCAATTCACTTATCAGTGTATATCAGAATATTCCACTTTTAAAAGTTCCACAGTTATCTAATTGCCAAGTCTATTCTCTCAAAAGAGGAATATTGTTCCTTGATTCAGTGTATGCACAGCGGGAACAACGCTTTGGCCACAAGCCGTAACAAGACATCTTGAGGTTACCAAAGGATGATCTGTTTTGGCAGTCACATTCCCCTGACTTGCCCACGTTAGTGCATCTACTCTTGGCAGTCATGTTCCGCTGACTTGTCAAGGCTGCTTAGACAAACTCTGCACAGTTATAGTACCTCCTCATGTTCAGAGGATGTAAGCATTGTTCACAGTTCTTTTTCAATCAGACTAAATGTTCTGCATTTCTGAAACTGTTCTCTAGCTGAATTATAATGCCAATTATATTAAAAATGTGGGTATTCCTCCTAACACTTTTTATCAGGGCTGTTGCACAAAAGCTCATTCCTGGGCCATGGAAAGTAGCCATGAAAAGTCAGGCCTGGGCATTGAGGTAATAATCATTTACAATAAAAATATACAAGAACAATGTATAATGTTGATTGTAAATTTTTCATAATGGGTGTTCTTTCTTTAAATGTGGGTTACCACTACAACATTTTGGGATTGACTGTGAAGTTTTCATGGTTATGGTGAGTTTCCAAACTTATTTTCAGGATATTTTATACAACATTCATTGTGTCCTTACCATATCCATTTGCTGTTACTGAGCACCTAATTTTTGTCTTGGTGAATACACAGACATGACAAAATAACAGCCTTTTTGCTTTTACAGTATGCCTGGTACATAACTATGGAGGCAGCATTTGATTTCACCATTGCAAGTCTAGTCTTAGTGTTAACTTAAAAATATTTTATGTTTATTGGGGTGAATTACATTGCATCTGTTCTTATATTCAGTCTGACATGCCATATCTGAGGAGGTGGTGGTGCAAGGTTTTGATAGAGAACCTGAGACTGAGGGGTATGGATGGTGAAATGAAAAGTAGTACATAAATACATACTGCTGTCAAAGTGGGAAAGCCTGATAAACATATTTGGTCAATGTCAGTTACAGACATGCCGAAGATTTGCACATTTTACACAGGAAGGTAGAAAGATGTCTTTTATCTTTCATGTCCCTAGGAAAAGGAGACGCAGTACTTTGGTAACGTTTTGGTTAAAAAAGTAGTAAGAGTAGCATGTTTAACTGCAGCTGTTTCATAATCTCTTTTTTTTTGCTTATTTGAAGGTAACTACAGTCCCAGCAAAGATCCCAAAGTGTTCACAGGATGGTGCTGGATAGTCACTGACATTTTGCAGGCAAGTGTTCAAAATCACTTTAATGTTGATTTTAAAAAAAGTATTGTAATGACTTGTAATTAAATCGTATTAAATCACATTTACAGTTGCCAGATGACATTCTCCAGAGGATACTTGTCTTTGTAGTTCTACATGATGGCTGCTCTGCAATCCTCAGGCTGTCTATGACATGCCAGAGATTTCACAACATTGTCAGCCAGGTCAAAAAGTGTAGTTTCCCCTCGGTTGTGTTTTTTTTGTTGTGGGTAAAACAATTACGCTAGGTATTCTCACTCTCTTCCATTTCCCTAACATATAACTTTTGACAGTTAAATATTTGTCTGAATTGTGTGACTTATTGTGCTGTCATAATTGATTTTTGATATTTAACAGTTGTAGTGAATTGGAAAATCTTTTCAAAGAGGCACTATCAAAAGTACAGAAAGCCATACACCATCTCTAGATGCAGTCGCCTACAGTGCAGCCAGGTTTACAAAGACTGTGGGGCTGGCTACCGGGGAAATGGACAACAGGGAGTGCTTTGGAGGTTTTACTCCTCAGATGACCACACTGGTTACTGTAGTTGGGATTGCTTTAGACAAGATACAGGTCTTAAAGAGTGAAGTGTGTGTGTGTACGCAATGTGTCTTTAAAAATATACCAATTGTTGTTACTTACAGTTCATGTGCTTTCAACATATGTACAGTTTGTACATGTCCTTTTTTTAGTCAAATAAAAAAAACACTTGTTACTTTGCTTAAAATACAAATTTCTACACACAATTCTAATGATTAATTTATTTAATGTTTCATTTAATGTTAATTGATAAATGTCTCAAACATAATGATTACTTTCTGAAATGTATGTAATGTTACAATGGTACTAACTACATAAAAAAAACATATTTGATACATTTGATACATATTTGGTACTCTACCCCGGACCAACATGGCATCGCTGTGGAGGTAACGTATTTCCGTTTTGAGTGGCGCTCCACTCGCCCAGTATGGCTGCAGCCAGGGCCTATTGTGGCAACGGCACTGCAGCAATAACATTAGCAGGGGCCGGGCCGTTTGGGGGAGACGGGTCTATGTAAACTATGTTTTCTGTGACGTTTCATTTTCGTGAGGAGGGGGTGAGTGGGAGGAAACTGACGTAAGATTCCCGAGGTTTCCAGCTTGAATTGTTTTCTTGATTACGTCAACAGTAAGGGTTGCAGTAGTGAGAGTGTCGGATTACCGTGGTGTGTGGAAAGACGGTCGCATGCCGAAGGGTTGCTTCCTGTGTGTGATGTCTGGTGCACCGCGGAGTTCCACATGACTAAGCGATGCATTCTGGATCATCTGTTTGTAAAGCTGTTATGAAGATAAGTGGCGGCTGCTCAAACTCTCTGTCCTGCTGTCTGGCGACAATGAAATACTCTCCCGAATCTTTCAGGTCTGCAAACTCGGTCAGAATCTCTACACCGCCATGACACACACACGCTCATTCACTCACATTATCATAATACTTAGGTTTTTAATTGAGAAATGAGATGGACAAGAGTCTCAAAAACCGATTGAGGAACAAACCGTGGTACCAGCAGTTCCCAGCACCACCACTTCACCACCTCTGCCCTCTGAGTTCTGTGCTTGTGCAGTACCTTACTGTACCTAACCAAATGTCAGGATTTCTTGGCTCTTCATCCTCTCACTGATGCAGATATCCTGGCCACTTTCCGTACTGTCCTACATGGACTGCTTGTGACTGGTGGGAGGTCAGATGCTCCAGCATAACCACATGGAGTGAGTTTGAGGCTGCTTTTATTTCTGCTTTCCTGTCTGAAGATTATGAGGATGAATTGGCTGAACGGGTTAGAACAAAAAACCAGGGTGAGAGAGAATCTATAAGAGACTTTGCATTTTCTAACAGAGCCCTTTGTAAAAGATGGAAGGCAGATCTTACAGAAGGTGAAATTGTGAAGATGATTCTTAAGAACATCAAGCCTTACCTGGCCAGCCAATTGCGTAGTTGAGTGAGTACTGTGGAGGAGTTGGTTAAGTTTGGACACCAACTAGAAAAAGATTATGAACAACAGCTTCGATAGGAAGGTCGAATGGGCCCTAAACATCCATCTACATCACAAACCCTCAACAAACTGACCTGCTGAGAAAATCCCAGTTTATTGTTGGAGATGCAGAGGACCGCATCCGCCAGGCAAGTGTCCACACTATTTACCTCCACAGACCCCTCAGCCCCCGGGACCCCAGTTCACCAACAGCCTGCATCCTTATCTCTCTTCTCAGACAAGAGGTCAGTCTTCCAATAACTCTGTTACTGCCACCAAAATGCATAGGCCTCCATCTACCACAAAAAAAGCCTCAATTCCCCCAAGCTCTAATGTACCAACAACAGTACCACAGCAGTTGGTCATTCCCATTAGTATCGCTACCTGAACTGAAAAAGCCATTGTTGACACTGGTGCGAGCTACACACTTATTCATGAAAGCCTCATGAAATGGCTCACATCACACAAACAGCTCCATCCATGGTCCTCTGGTCCACTCTGGAAAAGCAGAAATTTCATTAGGATGTATGAATATCAGCATACAACTGCATGACCAGGAGTTCACTGTACCTGCTGCTGTTCTGTCATCACAAGCATTTTCATATGCTGTAGTCTTGGGGTTGGACTATTTTCTTCAGTGGGATGCAGATTAACGTCACAGATCAAAAATAATCTTTTAAGTTTACTCCTGAAAAAGAATACCCCTTTCAACCAGGCAGTGCAAGTGTTCCATTTTTGAGTCCACCATAGGAAAATCAGCAACAGGAAACCATCATACAAAATCTATCCTTATTAAGTTCTATTCCACCTCCATCCCCTCCCCTGCTAAATCAACAACCTGACAGTATGGAGGAAAAAAATGAAGCACATTAACCACCAGATGGTAAACAACAGCTGTTCCGCATCCTTGAAGGCAACCCTCGGGTGTGTACACTCAGGATTGGACGTACTGATATTCTGCGACACCGCATATATACCACTTGCCAAGTACCCATTAAACAAAAACCATTTCGCTTGTCCCCTTTTAAACAACTTGCTATGGATGAACAACTTAAGGAAATGTTGAAGCAAGGAATTGTTGAACCATCCCACTCTGGGTGGACTTCACCAATGGTCTTCATACCTAAAAAGGAAAACTTAGATTTTGTGTGGATTACAGAAAAATTAATTCTGTTACAGAAAGTGATGCGTACCCTCTCCCCAATCTTACAGAAATCCTGGAGTCACTCTCTGGAGCAGCCATCTTCTCCACTATTGACCTTAACAGTGGCTATTGGCAGGTGGCCATGGACCCCAATAGCAAAGCCAAGACTGCTTTCTTCACTCATGCAGGGCTCTATCAATTTAATGTTATGCCATTTGGTCTCAAAAATGCCCCCGCCACTTTCCAGAGACTTATGGAAACAGTCCTGGGGGAGCTAAGAGGGAAAATATGTTTTGTCTACCCTGTTTACCCATGTTTTGATTACCCTGTGCCTAGAAACCTGAAGGAGGTACAGAGGTTCCTCGGATTGGCTGGGTGGTATGATCGGTTTGTCCCTAACATTTCACGAATCTCTGAACCCCTCAACTCATTGACAAAGAAGGGACAACGATTTCAGTGGACCCCTCATTATACCCAGTGGTATAATGAGGCTCCGCTTTGACTTTATACCCAGTGGTATAATGAGGCGATACCACTGGCGATACCCAGTGGTATTGCCTCATTATAACTAATGTGATCCCACCCAGCACTGAGCGTGCTGTTCATATGGAGATGATCTGAGGTGAGGCAGGTAATCGCCCCCGACATATGGGACGTAGTCAAAGCGGAGTTTATTGTCTTTTAATCCATATACAAGCACATAGTGAAACTAAATAATGTTTATCCAGGACCAATGTGCTACGGTACAAACAAACAACACAGCGCTAGAGTGCAAACAAGACACAAAACAGCAATGTGATACTTACTATGCTATCCAAGTAATGCTAAGCTAACTAGTAATGCTAACAAAGTAAAACGCCACGCTTCATCATGATCATCATGGTGTAAATGTTTTAGAAAGCTGATAAGTGGCACGTCGATAGACATATACGCGCATCGATTCTTATCAATGATGCAGTTTATTATCAGCTATACATCTGGTAATTTCTTACGTAACAAGGGACAGATACCGTTTAATGGAATCTGCGCATGAGTTACGCAGATGCTCATTTATATATCAGCATTTTATATTATGGATGCCGTTAGATCTTTGTTAGATCATTGTAGTAATCACATCATTTTGTTTTCCTATATATTTTGGCAGGGAGGTTGCGTTCAATGTTCCTGCCTCTGTTTTTGATTTTGCACCCACAACAGATTGACTCTTGTGTTGTTAATTTGTTTGTTTGTTTTTTCCTAATAAACTCTGTTTAACCTCACCAGCCACTATCTCTATCACTATCCCAAGTTTATGAGGATGAAGTGTGATTGTTTATAGATATATTCTGATTAAACTAAAACCAAAAAAATATATAAACTTTTACAAATTTTTTCCTCAGATTCTCTTTGGCCTCTCAGTCCCTCTCAGTCATACCTGTCTGAAAGGCTCATTATGCAGCTCATTATGCTACCCTTTGTCTTTTCAGGTGTCAATCACTCATTATGCAGGACAGTTCACGCCCTCTCGCATAAAGCACTACTACTCTAAAAGTGACTTGGAAAATTTAAATTAATATATTGTTTTCTGTGAGCAAGTAAACATGATGATTTTCTCATAATTTTGAAGCAATAACTCTAGGCTACAAGGTCCAGATCTCAAAGGTCTTATGAACAGATATTCTGTATGTGTTTTATCGCCTTATTTCAGTGATTTCAAAATCATAAACATTGCTCTCTCAAAAACAAAATCATGTACATAAATGCTGCTAACATACTATTGTAGCCCAGTCTCTGCTGTTTACAGTGATATCAGACTTCAGCCATGTATATGTTTATAAGTAACTGAAAAAAGCACAAATGTCAGGGCATGTCAAAACTTCTCCAGGCTCCAAAAACCCCCTTAGACCTCAGAGGGTTAAAAAACGATAATCAAAAACCTACTGGAAAGTTGCAGCAAACTACTACTACCACTCGGCCAAATCAAATGCTGGTAGTCGACATCATGCACTCGTTACCACAAAGCTCAAACCAAAATTAATACTTACTAGAATTTATTGATTAATATTCTCAATGGGTTGAACTGTTCCCTATGCATCAGGCCACTGCACAGGGTGTTGCTTCCATCTTCAGAAAAGAGATCCTGACTCAGTGGGGCATGCCAGATTTTCTCCTTTCAGACAGGAGCGTTCAGTTTATCTTAGGAGTGTTCAGAGAACTGTGTGAAAAGTGGAACATTACACCAAAAGTAACTACAGCATACCATCCACAGACAAACATGATGGAAAGAGTGAATCGGACCCTCAAAAGCGTGAGGCAACCTACGTGGAGGACAATCATAAAAAGTGGGATCAATTTTTACATGAGTTCCGATTTCCCTTAAACTCGACCACTCAAGAGACCACTGGAATATCCCCAGCAGAACTTCAGCTTGGCTGAAAACTCCAAGGTCCAATGGACAAAATGCTGCATGGTCTCAATTTGACTCAAGACTCTGCTTCTTATGATTAGATGAGACAACTGAGAAACTACAACAAAAAAGGAGAGAGTTAACATTCAAAAGACCTATGGCTGTGAAACTTTCCACAATCAAGTGCAAAACATCACTTTAGTGCAAAGTTAGTACCAAAATATAAGGGACCTTACCATATTTTGAAGCAATCATGAAGGACACTGGGGAGGATGTTCACACAGCACATGTCTGCAACTTAAAAATGTGTTTTCCCAGAGCTGAGGAATTGGATTCACTAGAAAAACATAAACTTTGTGAGTTATTTCAAGATACCTCTGAAGATGAGGAATTCCTAGGTTTCTAAAATGATTTTTTTTTTTTAAAAAAAAGGGTTTTTTTTAGAGTGTGGTGATGCAAAAAAAATTGTGCCACAACATTGCTTGTTTACATTTGTTTTACTTTCACTTTGCGTTTTTGAGGTGGAGTCGTTAATTAACGGCAGAAGGAAGGAGATATAGGGAAGGCGGTCAGACCCGAGAGGGGGGATTGCGTCGACAGTAAGGGTTGCAGTAGTGAGTGTCGGATTACCATGGAGTGTGGAGAGATGGCCGCGCGCCGAAGGGTTGCTTCCTGTGTGTGATGCCTGGTGCGAAGTTCCACATGACTTTTAAGCGATGCATTCTGGATCATCTGTTTTTAAAGCTGTTATGAGAAGATAAGTGGCAACTGCTCAAACTCTCTGTCCTGGTGTCTGGACAACAAAATACTCTCCCGTATCTTTCAGGTCTGCAAACTCAGTCAGTATCTCTATGCCGCCGTGACACACCCACACACACGCTCATTCACTCACATTATCATAATATTTAGGTTCGCACATTCGATTCGCCTGATGTATTTTCGCTACTGTTCAATAATTATTTTGCTTTGTAAGATTGTGATGGCTATTTATTAACTGTGAATTTAGTGATGTTTATTTCATGTTATTTGTTTTTCATATGGGCAATTTATGAATGTTTGTGGACGCGAAACTGCTCTATTGGAAACTGGGAATCAGTTTGACACAATTTACGCACGGATGTCATGCTAAGTGCTCTGTTTTTGTTGGTTGTTTTTTCCTCTCTCCTATTGGCTACAATTTTGTTTTTTTCCCCTGTATCTCCCTTGATGGACATAATATGGACAGTATATGGACTTTATTGTAATACATTTTTTTGCAAGTGAAGGTTCTATTTATTTTATCTATTCTATTTCCCTATTTCTTTTATATTGTAACAGGTGGTTTTGTTTTCACTATCCTGGTTTAATTTCTGTCAAGATTATCTTGGCTGGAACCCGAACAATCTCTCTTTAAAAGAGTATATTTGTGCAAAGGCAGCCACCACCGTTACAAACATCAGTTATTAATTTATACCCATGCATCTAGCCAACACACCCCCTACGTTTAATCTGGCCAATGCAGAGAAGGGATAGTTCCCACATTGATTCAATAGTATAGAAACCAATTGTATGTAAGTCCATAAACTTCCAAAGATTTTTACGGGTATGCAAACATGTCAAACAAAAACAGAACAGAGTTTGACGATTGGTACAGTAGGTCTCTGGCAAAGTGTTTGATTTTAAAAAAAGCTTGTGTTGTATGGAAAAACAATGTTGTTTTGCTAAGGGAGGTATGCATGAAGTACCGTGACAAACTCATTTTCAGGTCTGGATCCATTTAATTTTACTACTCTGGCCGCCACTTGTATGGCTATTTACAAAATGCACTACCTACCGAATAATGCATTGCCGTTAATGCATAACAATGGTCACATAAACCAACATAAAACATACTCAAATGTTTCGATTGAATGGCTTGAGTGTATTGTTAAATCACAGTGTGTAGATGTTCAACATGTGCTAAATCATAGTGAGGCATCGTATGGGAAATTTTGTGGATGGCTTCTATGAAGGAGGCAGTGTGATAAAAGCTTACGAATTTCTCAGATGTTTCTTTCATGGCTGTGATCATTGTTATAACCCTAACGATCTAAATTGAAAGAGCCTTATGGGATTCTCAGAAGGCAGGTAGAAGACAAGTTCGAAATTTTGAAACATGCATATGTTTCTTGTCTGTATGTTGGTATGTTGGTCTGGTTGAGACAATTTGTGATTGGATGACTTTCATGTCCACATACAAGCATCCCGAAAGACTAAAACCCCGAGATGCTCTGTTTGGTGGCCGCACTAATGCATTCAAGCTGTACCATAAGGTAGCTGAAGGTGAGGTCATACATAACGAAGATTGAGTCTCTATCCTTTTCGTCAGGCTACAAAGTGTTACCCAATAGGCCATCTGCAAATAAATTTTAAAGATTTTAATAATCTTGAAATTATTATGGGCTTATCAAAGCTACTGTGCTTCCACCACAAAAACTTCTCCACCCTGTCTTGCCTTGTTGTGCAGGGGGAAAGCTAATGTTTCCCCTTTGTATGTTGTGCGCTGAACAACAGAACCAGACACATCCGTGTATGCACACCGATGAGGAAAGTGCCATTCGTGACTGCTGGGTAAGCATTGAGTTGCTAAAAGCCATTAAAAAGGGTTATGTCGTGATAAATGTGGATGAGGTGTGGCATTTCCCCCAGCGATCTGAAACATTGTTCTGTGATTATGTAAAAACATTTTTACAGTTCAAACAGGAGAGTTCAGGGTTTCCAAAAGACGTGCCAACCGATGCAGACAAGGAATCGTATATCAAAGATTACTTTGATAAAGAAGGTATTCTTCTGAATGTAGAAAAAATTGAACCGAACCCTGCTCGAAGGTCTATAATGAAACTTTGGGGGCGGTTCTGTCTTTGTGAAGGTTTGCCTACAACAGATATACTTACAGATTCAGAACAGTTTGCAAGACATTTTTTGGCGCTGAGCATGACAGACATTTTTCATTTGCAATTGTTCAGTGATCTTACGCAGGAAGGGAAAGCTGCCCAGACTCGCAACGTCAATGTGTTTATTGGAGCTCTTACAACAGCAAATGCATGTCTAGAACTCTAGCATGTCTAGCATGTGGGGGATAGGCTTCTTTATTGCAACACGGACAGCGTCTTTACATCTAAAGAAGGCAAATATGAACTGCTGATAGGCCCGTATCGTGGTGATTTTACAGATAAGGTTGGTCCCCAGGACCACATCATTGAGTTTCGTACATCTGGCCCCAAAAGTTATGGTTATGTTATTGCTAAGGGTAAGGTGTGCATGAAAGCGAAGTGTTTAACACTTAACGCTTTAAACTCTGAAGTCATCACACTAATAGATCACTAATAGATCTGGTAAAGCATTATATGATAGGCCAGGACAACATCCGGTATATACTTGCACACAATGACACTATTGTGAGGAATAAAAATGATTTAACGTTGCGCAACAGGTCAAAAAAGTTCAAGGTATTATATGACAAACTTGTACTGCTTCCTGACTTTACCACACTTCCATATGGCTTCTGACAACATTTTTGGTTTGGGTGTACAAGACACAGAATGTTTTGACATTCGTTTTAAGTGTCAGTTTTCATGTGTTGCGTCAGGGCCTAGTAACGTTTTTCGTTAAAATGTTGTTACAAAACTCTATAAAATTAATTTCTAAGAAAATTGATAATATTGTATATATTAATTCTGTATGGCCTTTGTATAATGATTTGCTGAATATGTGTAATAATAAAACTTAATTTATTGAAGAAATTCCACAAACTTTGGATTTGAACATTGATTGACGATTTTATGCAGGAAGCATCCAGCAACAAGAAGGCAAGACAATAAAAAGGGGCCCCACTGAAAAGCAAAAAAGCACACACAAAAATGACAATGTATATATATTGTATATTGAAGCATAGAAATGTCCATTAAGCACAACATAGTCAACATAACAATGCTTTGCAACAAAGTGCAACAACAACTGTAACAGAAATTTACAAATTTAAATAAGTGCAAGTGCATTTAAACCGCATAGCCTCCTGTATAGATTCTAAGAACTTTACCACTCTTTACTAAAGTAAATAATATAGTCTAATAAAGTAGTTTTTCATGTGGGTTAAATTATGGGCATCTCTCTAATTACACATTAAACGACGTAAGCAGAACATACATTTATTTTGAGCTTGCTTTTCTTCAGCTTTTCTCTTTTATCAGCTCCTGAAAGGCACCGTTTTGATGCCATACTGTTTAATTTGTTTTTTTTTGGTGTAACCTATCTTGGTATAACGGGAACGTTACGTTTTTATGAGATACATTACTACATTACCCATAATCCTAAACATTCCAAGCATGCGCATTGAGACGTATTTGACGACATCTAACGCACCTCCACAATCGCATTATTAACATTGGGCAAGTTAGCAAACTTAGCTACTATTTACTAATTATTTCTCTGTTTATTTATACTCGTGCGTTGTATTTGTCATTTTACTGTCGATTGTCGTGTGTGGATTGCTCAGATCTTCCTGTTGCAAAATTTTTTTGCACTTACCGTTTCGGTAACGTGGAAAGTCAGTGTCAGGTTTGTGAATCATGTTGCTTATGTGGTTTTTTTCATGATAGCAGTCAATATAACAACTGAACAATTATTTGTACGTTGAACTAAACAGCGGAACATTTCTTTTATGACAATAATCCACAAAATGTGCAGCTTTTGTCACTGCAGTGTATCTGTATGGGATTGTGGAAGAACATTTTCACGACATATTTTCCGACGCGCGCTCTCTATCAGACAGCAATGGAGAATTAGTGTTTGGACGCGGGTTTGATATTCGCTGGATATTCGATCTTAAATTTGCCCGCATAATGATTTAACAGTAAACTTCACTTTAGTAACGCGATCTGTCTTACATACAGTTCACACTATTACCATTTATCAAACTAAAACAATACATTTGTTTTCGCTATCGATTTTCATCCAAAAAACGATTTGGAGCAGCTCACACTTACACTTGCGGCACCTTCTGTGTAAGGGAACATCAACAAATGACACAGTGCATACTGTCACCGCTCATAAAAATGTTCACTAAAAATCAACAAAATGACATTTTCCCATTCTGGTGGCTGTAGTAACTCCCAATGCACATCATCTAATTACTACAGGTGGAATTATATTGATATGTCACTTTATACAGTTATGGCAGTGGATGAATTCTGATTACTCTGAATCCACTGCCATAACTGTATAAAGTGACATATCAATATAATTTATCCAACTGTGACCAGTTGTCCAGGTCACAGAAGAACAATATTTTATTGCAAGCAATAAGAGATGATGACAGCTTCACATCAGCTCCACATCCAACACCATCATCATCTAACACAAACAGAGCAACTCAATCTTTTATGTTTTTCTTATTGGGCTGGCTTATAATGAGCCACCTTTGCTTGTAACTCCTCCCATGCAGTTTCAACCTAATTAGTCCCCAGCGTAGGCCTCGCCCAATACCACACTTATCATGCTCTTATCCATCTGTCATGGTGCCCAGGCCTTCCTTTGTTCTTGTTCCATGGTGTCCAGGTGCACCATTTTAATTAGAATCATACATGTGCATTATATAATCAGCAGTACATCCATGTGCATTTTCTAATCAGCAGTACATCCATGTGCATTTTCTCTCCTGTACATCCCCCCTTTGGGGCTCCAGTAGCCCCATACTCTGTTTTCCTTCAACCCACACTGTATCTCCACAGCTAAGCCCTTCAATGTCTGACTACTGTGACTGAAACAGTCACCCTTCATGCTTTACCAATAGCCGTCACTGTGGAAACACAGTCTGGAGGAGCCTGAGACCAAACATCTCCACCCCCAATTTGACTGGAATGGAGTAAAAGATCTCAGACCCCTATTCTCCCAATCATGGGGGAATGCAACCATCATTTCAACTGATTTCATATATGATTACACTCATTTGTATAATGACAATATTCAGTGCTCACACCATATAAAAACCAGTGATTCCTAGTTATACAAACTACTAACTGATTACAATACAAATTGTGCTTTAGTGATAGATATTATGTGTCTTGTCCCTCGGTGTCAGAGGAGCCCACAGGCGCTTCCAGATGGCCTGGAGTGCTATCTGAGTTGCTCCTGCGTTGCCAGAGGTGTTGGGGCCAACCGTGGGTTAGTAAACCACCATTGGTCAGCCCTTTTGTGACAGGTACCTTTAAATGTTTCTTTGGGACTCCAACAGGATCATCAACACATATTTCACTACATCTATGCGTGATATACCTCTAATCGTGATGTTTACATACTGAAAAAACATTTTGCAATGAAATCAAAAACACATGCATACTTGTCATATTGTGATGGATTCAAAACAAAGAGAAACAAAACAAAATAAAACCTTTACCCAATTACACGTCTTCATAAGTACCAGTGTTATATTCGGTTAATTCCACATTAGCCAATGCATTTTCTCTGGCTTCACCCACTGATACATTTACCATTTGTTTTGTGGTTGCTCTCAGTACCATTGATCTTACTATGTGGATGATGCAACAGAATATCAGTACAAACATCACCAAAGCAATCTTTTTGTTTGCATTCTGTAGCTCATCAGAGCAAGTGGTAGAGCCTCTGCCCAGTTTAGCTTTGTTTCAGCACAGATCTTGTTTAATTTTGCTTTCAACTGTTTTTTTTCACTGTTTGTGCCCCTTGGTCTGCTGATGGCTCTGCCTCCACCCATCTGCTGAATCTGTCTATAATCACCAGCATATATCTTTAATTGACTCTAATTTAGTCAACACTTTAATGGAATCTGCATGTCATTGTTCAAGAGTTGTCGAGCAGATAAGTAAATCATCTACATACTGAATTAATGTGCTGTCTAATCTTAGATCATCTAAGTCATTTTTCAGAGCCTGATTGAAAACGTGGTGAATGTTTGAATCCTTGTGGCATTCTGGTGATGTCTGAAAAGATGTCTGCAAAAAGATGTCTGCTTTCCTCTGCTAAAGGAACACTGAAAAATGCAGAACACAATTCAATCACTGTGAAATAATTGCAGCAGGTGGAACATTAGTCAATAGCGTATGCGGGTTACCTGCAGGAACCTCAGCTGGCCAATATTCTACAACCTCATTCACTGCCCTAAGATCATGTACCGGTCTCCATTTATTCTTGTTTGCTTTTTCTACAGGAAAAATGGATGTGTTACGATAGGTTGCTGTTTCTATCAAAACTCCTGCTTTTACCAGTCCCTCTATTGTTGGCCTAATTCCTTCAACTGCTTGGGGTTTTAATGGATATTGTTGCTTGTGGTGTACTGCTTTACTCCTAACTCATCTATGTAAATCCCTTCTCTATGTAATTCCCATATCTGTAGTTTCAATCTACACAGGGCATCCCTTCCTAACAAGTTGACTGGGGTTTGTTCTGGCACTAACAGGGGTATTTTAATCTCAGAATCTTTTACTTAGGTGCTACATTGGTGTCAGCTGCATTTGCCCCAAGAATCCTACAGTCTTTACATATTTTTCAGACCTGGGGAGGTGAATGGCATATTTTGGACTCCTGTATCTAGCATCATTGGGGTAAGTTTTTCTTCAATTTTGACTTGTAGCATTGGTTCTTCATCAGCATCCAAGGATAACATTGGAAGCTGGTTCCTCTCTGTGGGATTCTCTGGGCACCCCTAGTAGCCCTGTCCATTACCTGCCCATGGATGTACTGGCCCTGTTTGTTGCACGTTCTTGAAATCTTGGTTGTGCAACAGGCTGCACTCCTGGTTGTAAAGCAGGTAAGGTTGCCACTATGGGTGAGACAGCTACACATGGAACTTGAGGTGTAGCCACAACTGGTGCTTATACAGTCCCTGACTGTTCTTCGCTGGTTTTTAATGGGGCCTGCACCTTTTTCTTCTTGCTTGTCAGTTCCTCCAGCTGCAATTGTGCCAAATGTCTTTGCAGATCTCTTTCTTGAGTCTTAATTTTTTCTTCATTCTCCCTGTAATGTTCAACTGCATGTGCAACGTGGTCACAGAATTCTTTGGATGTCTTTGAAATCAGGCCCACTTCTTCTTCCAGTTTAGCCTTTACTTATAATGGCATGGCATCTGTTATGGAGTTTCTGAACAGCACCGTCATTACCACATCTCTTTCAGGATCTTGCTCCAGTTCCTCTTTCCATCTTCTCAGTTGTCTATGTATGTATGTGGTTGGGCTTTCATTGTTATCCAGTTGTTAACCTTTTAAGGACTTAGGATCCATCTGCATGGGATATTTATTTCTTAGCACACGCCACAGCGTTGGACGATGAAGGTCCAGAGCCACAGCATCTCTTTCTGCAGTTCCTATGGCCTGTGTCAGATCGGCTGCTTCTAAGAGCTCATTGGTTTGTGTTCCTCCAACGATACGTGGCAGCAACGCTTTGATGTCTCCTAACGCCAGCAACTACCCCATGGTTTCTGCTTTGAGAATCTTTATCCATTTTCCAGCTCCTTCATGTATGTCTGGGAGTCGAGCCACGAGATCCTCTAAATCTTGTCCTGCCCATGGTATGTATGTATTGTGCTTGCTTACCTTTGATCAAGATGGGTTCTTGAATAATCTTTTCATCTTGGTACCAGGGCCCGAGCAGATCTGCTTTTGAACCACTGCGCTGAGTATTTGAGGGCCGCCTGCCCCATGGCATGGACTGCAGGGGCATACGCTGCTGTGGAGTCAACTCTGGCATTCTCAGGTCAAAATGTGAAGCTCTCCATTCGCCAAGAGATGTGTAGTGGCCCCCTCTGGCCCCTGGTTCTTGTTCCAGCATGTCCTCCAGCCAGAGTGTTTTTGAAACCCTCTTGTATACTACTCCAGTGGTGTTTATCTGTTGGGTAAGCTGAGAGTTTAGCATGTTCAACTCTTTTTCTCTTTCTCTAACACTTGTTGTGTCATCTTCCAGCAGGCTCTGTTTCAATGCTCAGGCACCGGGCTGCCAGGTCTCTCTCTTGAGTTTATTTCTGTTGGTAATGTCCATTATTTCTTGTATGTCTCTTGACAATGGGGAGTTGCTATGTAACTGCTCCCTGGTTTGTTGTGTAATGTCTGATAGTATGGAGCCTTCTTCAAATGGCTCCAATGTTCTCAGGGCTTCTGCAGCATGACAATAAGGGTCACTAATCTGATCTAAACGGGCAATGTCTGCATGTCTACTCTTTCCTTCATTATCTCTTGTCAGACATCCCATGCCTCTGCTTTGTGTCACGTCTTCTAATTCAAGATTTCCTGATACTTCCAATGTGCCTGCCACTACTGGCATTTGTGTTCCTACTCCACTATGTGTAGGTGCATAAGAGGGTGGACGCTGTTCCTCCATCACTAACCCTGCTTGTATTCCCTGTTGCCCTTTATTTTCTTTTCATTGTTTTAGCCCTTGTTTAATGAATAAATACAAAATTTCCTGCTCTTTTGATCTTTTTTTGTTCTTTAATTTTACTATTTTCTCCTGGTTTGTAGTTTTCTAACAATGTTTTCATGTCTCTGCATACTGCCAAATCAAATGTTCCCCCTGCTGGCCACTTAGTTCTTAATCCTTTAGTTCATTTTTCCCACTTTTCAGATAGTGTTTTAACTATGTCTTCGCATATTGGATACTGTGTTGCTATGTAGTCTGCTGGTGTCTCAGTGTTGGGTGACTTTGAAGCCATTTTTAATGCCAAACTCTTTTACCTCTTTAACCCCAGTTTCCTTTTACCAGATTGTTGTTTTCACCGGACTGGTCAGACGAGGACCACTAGAAGTATTCGACCCCTGACTTACTCCGGACTTTCACTGGGTTGAGGACTTTCAGAGAAAGACTTACAAAAAACAATTTTAATTATTTCATCTTATCGTGTGTATTTAATTCAATAGCATCTGTGTCACTTTCCTGTGTGTGATAAACCTACTACCTCTGATCATTTGCTGTTTTTTTCTTCAATTTGTCTTCTCCTAAAAGGTATAAATTTCAAAGCTCCAGAGATTTTATTCCCTAACTCTCTTGTCTTTTTTCTGCTCTCCATGAATAAGTGAAAAGAATCAATAAGTGTGTGTTTCAATAAATTTTGTGATACAGTTAATCACAAAATCACAAAGTAAGTCTGTACAATTGACTATGGTTACTATCATAGGCACTCAGGCAGTCCACCCCTCCCCTCTCTCTCTCTTAACTCTAGGTTCCTCCTCCTCATCAGGCTACCCCCTCCTTTCTCTCTCCCCACTACAGTAGGGTGTTTCTGCATTAGTGCTTCTGCCTCATCCACTTCGCTTTGGTCCATATGGACTTCTACTACTGATGTTACTACATGCTCAGTTTCTGTATCTTGTCTGAGCTTCACTAACAATTTCCCTATTGTCCATCTTTTTACAGGTTGTGAAATCCGGCTCCCTCCATACCCTATTGCACACATGTCTCTGGTTTCCCAATACACTATTCTAGGTTATGGCTGAATCTGCGGTTGAATGTGCGGTACACATTTCTTAATATTCCTGGATGACTGTTGCCAATGGCAAATACATGTACAAACACCTTGAAATTGGCTCTCCTAGATTCATATGTTTTGTTTAAGTCACAAATGGACTTTGGAATTCAAACAGTCCAGGATTTGGCTGTTTTTAAGCTAAATGATGGATGCCCCGTAGAGTTAAGATTCTGAAAACGTTGTTGTTAAAGGTTCAAAATAGTTTTTATAATGTAACGGTATATAAGCATGTTTTTTTCTCACTGTTTTGAAAACATTTAAAAACATTGTTTTAGATTTGTGACTCTCAAACTTGGATCCCTTTGTGAATCACTGTTTTAGATAAAGAAACAAGTAGTTCAAGAAGTTTTATTTACTACAAAAATGTAATAAATACTTGCTATTTTTGATTAATTTCTTTCACACATAAACTCATTTATAAACATTGTGTTCATACAGACAGCAGTATTCAACCACTACAACCCCCCCCCCACCCCTTTTTGATCATTTCATAGCTGTGCCATTTCTTTAATTTTCATATACAGTTCTGATGCAGACTCCCAGTTCTCTGGCTTCTGTAATTGATTATGTTCCATGGAAAAGTCCAAGTACTCCTGCATGTTTGGGTTCCCACAAGGAGTCATTGACAGGCTAGCCTCAGGAAGGGCATCCAGTTCAGCCTGTTCAATTCGAAATCCAATCTCTGGAGCCAAACCTATGTTAAATAGGAAACATAAGCATTTCTTTTCATTTAAGCTAAAACATTAGTATAATACTTTTATGTTTATTACCAATGTATCACCTGTGTGGTAAGTAGTAGAGTTCATTGGGCACTCCTCCTGGACATGCTGCTGTTCTGGAAGGGCGAATCCTGTGACTGTTCCATAGTCTCACACATGCATCCAAGTCCTTCTGAATAACTTCACCAAAGCAATATCTCAATAAGCACTGATGCTCATGACTCCCGTTGAAGTATCCAGCTTCTCTAAGGTCTGCAAATAACTCCATCCAGAACTGAGACGTATAGAAATTGATACAAATTGTAGTTATACTTTTAAGCATATACACATATGTTTGAATAATAAAATCAGTGGTTAGACGTAATGAAATTTATGGTCTGCATCTTTTGGTCATTCAATTTTCTTTTCAGGAACAACTACTTATCCTGGCAGGCTGCATTTGTTTTACATTTTGTACTGTATTGATCTTGATGTAGTGCTCGTTTTTTGTTTTTCATTACTCGTTCCTGAGAAGAAAATCTAATAACCAAAAGATGCAATGACCCTTTATAAAGACCACCCACCTTCCCTTTCTAAATATAGACCACCAGGACTCAATACCCTGGTTATTTATAGATGAGCCATACATGTGGCTGGACGCACCAGAGTAGTAGTCACTGTGATGGTGGCGTAGCGTACATTGAATTGCACTCAGTCTCATGGGGATGACACAGAGGTTTCGGTGTTCTGCTCTCACATCCTCGAGAATTAAGCTCTCGGAGCAAATTCATTACATCATGACTTGACATCATGTCCACGATTACAGCGTACGAGTGGCCCTTGTTAAAATATTGATCACACTGACGCAGTATGTCTGTTGTTTCCGTCTGCTCCGCGTCCCTTAGAAACTCAAAACACCGACCACACGTAAAGCAAAACCGCGTTAAGCTGCTCATGTGTTTGCCACAAAACGGGCAAAACATCCTTCGGCCGCAGTTTGTGTTCAATGACCATAAACTACTCACGCCGTTTACTCCACAGCACCGATTAACCCGCTCACCAACAACCGCAACACCTGTCAGCTCCGCGTCACACACGCGTCAGTTCCAGTGTGTGGTACATTCCCTTTCCGGAAAAAATCAGTTGTAAATTTGTTTCGAGACTTGTAAAAGTGTTTTGGGTCTTGTTAATTTGTTTTCTAAAATGTAGATTTGTTTCGTTCTTGGTAAAAGTATTTTATTCCATGTAATTGTGTTTCATAATAGGTAAAAATGTTTTCTAAAATATAAATTTGTCTCGAGCTTTGTAAAAGTTTCACACTTTGTAATGTTGTTTTGCACTTCCCGGCCACCGTACAGAGGAATTGAAAAGTTTTTCACACACGCAAGGTTAATCGGGTACTTGGCTGTGGTTGAGAGAGCTTTATCACTTAGTATGCCTTTGCAGCCGATTTAAGATGTAGCTTGGCGATGTTAAATCCATGTTTTAGTATTGGTATTGCCAATCAAAAGTGCATGCTGCATATCCCTATATACCGTATATCAATCCCTGCGCCGTACATAGCTCCACCTCAGCAAAGCCAGGAAGACCGTTACCGGCTTGGTTTTGGTAATATGCTATATACCGCTCGGGGTTCATTTTTTTGAGCCCTGCTTCACGGGTGTAAAGTGTAACTTGGCAGTCACCTTTCCGTAAGTGAAAGGCACGTTTTGATCGTCTTTTACCTCTACATATATATCTTTAATGGTTGATTTATTGACTGGTACGTAATGTGCCTTATCGTATCTAACACTGACACTTGTATTTTAAGCACTTCCAGTGTCTATTGCCTCGTTATGTCGACTCGCTGATTTTTATTCCTCAATTGTAAGTCGCTTTGGATAAAAGCGTCTGCTAAATGGATAAATGTAAATTATTAAATTGTTCGATAATGCTGGCTTTTAACTCTTTAATGTAAGATGGTGTACTTTTTTATTATGTTTTGAAAATACTTGTTAAAAAACTCTTTCTTTATCCGTTTGTAATTTTTGCGGTACTTGGCCGATTTTGAATGGATTCAAATTGGGATTGGATTCACTCACACTCTTGTTGTATTGTACACTCTTGTTTTTTAACACACATGTCCATGCAAATTTAGTGAAGAGATCTATGCACATCAATAGAAAATGATTGTTGTCATTTTCCTTGGCATATGAAGACACATCAACTAGATCTGCCTAAAACTGCATGTCAAGGCCATAGACAAATACCCTATTCCTATTGTATTTTCTGTGAAGAAAATAGAAGAAGAACGTTGAAGATCCCAACGAAGTAATAGTTTATTGCAGTGTTGCAGTATCAAAGTGCATGAAGCGCTCAGGGTTCAGCGGAGTCAGAATGAACCTTGAATGTTATAAACAAGAACATTTTATACTGTTGGGTAGACTGATTCTAGCCCCCCATGTATATTGACATTTGCTTTGAATGTTAAGTAACGGCAGTGGTAAGGGAGATTGCTCTCGGTTTGCACAGAATGGCTATTGTTACTAATAATCACCTAAATGGTCGGGTGATAATGCTGTCTGACCAAATGTTTACCTCAATGTGTAGCACTTAAGTATTGTCTTTACTCTTCTGTTTATTTACTCTACTTTCACTTATTATTTTTAAAATTTTTATCTATTCTACTATTTGTACTCTTGTTCTGTTTACACTATATGCTTCCAAATCTCTACCATTACCACCTGCACCCGTAAACCTCATTCTACACGCTGGAGGTCACACAACCCCAGCAACCTTCTCACTGTCTCTCTGTCCTCTGACTCCTTACTCTCTCTTCCTATCGGGCTCTGGAGCTGCCAATCTCCTGCAAACAAAGCAGACTTCATTTCTCAGACCTCAGACCTCTCAGATCTACAACTTATGGCTCTAACTGAGACGTGGATCAAACCAGAGGACACTGCCACTCCTGCAGCCCTCTCCATGAATTTCATCCTCTCCCACACACCTCGCCCAGTCGGACGAGTTGGAGGCACGGGCCTACTCATCTCCAAAGATTGGAAATTTATTGGAAACCTTTTATCAACTCTTGACAGTTACACCTCATTTGAATCTCACGCAATTACCATCACCCACCCCGGTAAAATTCATGTTGTAGTTATTTACCGTCCACCAGGCCAACTAGGTGACTTCTTGTCTTCAACTCGACAGCCAGATCCTGCTGGTTCGCTCTATACAACATCAGGAAAATCAGACCTTTCCTCTCAGAACTGTCTACACAACTCCTGGTCCAAGCATTAGTTCTCTCCAGACTGGACTATTGCAATGCTCTTCTGGCTGGCCTACCAGCAAGTACTACCAAGCCGCTGCAAAAGATTCAGAATGCAGCTGCGAGGGTAGTCTTCAACGAGCCAAAGAGAGCATGTCACCCCTCTTCTCACCAGACTGCACTGGCTGCTCGAATCAAGTTCAAGGCGCTGATGGTAGCCTACAGAACAACCACTGGGTCTGCACCAAGTTACCTAAACTCATTGGTACAGACCTATGTGCCCTCCAGAAGCCTGCGTTCAGCTAGTGAGCAACGCCTTGTGGTGCCACACCACAGAGGCAAGAAATCGCTGACACGAACCTTCTCCTGGATTGTTCCCTCTTGGTGGAAGGACCTTCCAGTCTCCATCAAAACAGCTGATTCACTATCCATCTTCAAGAAAAGACTGAAAACTCACCTTTTTAGACAATACCTCCCCAATTAAATGCCACTCAGCTACTACTAACACTTCTCTCTTTTTTCCTTTTTCTTTTCTTCTTTTCATCTATACCTCTCTCTACTGTCTCTATTAAAAATAGTTAGGGTGGGGTGGGACAACTGCACTTGTTTACTTACGCTATACTAGTCTAGGGAAAATGGTACCATGCTAATAAGACTGTTGTTTTTTTTCAGTTGATGCACTGTTTCTATTGTTCCTTCAATTGTAAGTCGCTTTGGATAAATGTGTCTGCTAAATGCATAAATGTAAATTTAAACTTTGAGGTGCTTTTATTTACAAAGAAGAAGGTGCAGGTGCGCAAGTGAATAGTGAAAATAAAAAATTAAACAAAGACACAAAGGGGGAGAAACGGAACGTGAGCGGCGCCAAAGAAAAGAAACAAATAAACAAGCCTACCTCACGTTAAGCTACTACCCTGTCTAACGAAAACACGAGAATGAAAGAAAAAGTCTTTGCCATCAATGACACCCTACCTAACCTACACTATCTAACGTTAACCAAAAATACAGTGGGTGGCACTCACCCCTAAACTAGTGTTTCTAGACATAAAACAAAACCCAACGTGTTGCGCAGTGTAAGTCACGTGACATTAAAGAAAACGTGACAGAAACAGAAAAGGACAAAAAAACACAACACAAAACACAGGAACATAACTTGGTTAGACAATGTTCCAGGGGTTCCTGTTGAAAAAAAAACTACACAAGATCTCACACAAAATAGCATCCACCGAACCTTGGATCCTTTACGGGTTAATTCATAAACCACACTTATTTAATGCTTTAGCTATGATGTGTTTGTAAGCTCCGGTTAATCTAAGTAATCTATAGTAAATTTAAACATAATGATCTTATGCTAGTAGCACCTACTGTTAGCATATAGCCTGCTGAGACCACCAAACGGCGCCAACTAGCATTTGTTTATCATAGTCCGTATATATCTTATTGTGAATTTACTTTCCCTGTCGATCTAATGGTGAATGTGTCCGATATGTGTCTTGCAGATCTGTACTCACCCTGGACTCAAGGCCTCAAGACTTTGCGAGACCTGATGACCACCACTCCGAACCCACACTACCACCAGCGAACGGAGCATGCCAGGCCAGTAAGACGGTCGCTCCTTCACTTATTGTCATCTGCATTTCATGCCACATTCACAGCCTAGCTTCTTCCATTGGCGAACGAGGGTTTTACATGCATTAAGTGTAAGGAAATAGTAAGGCTGACGGAGAAGGTTGCAGAATTAGAGGTGCATATCCGAACGCAATTTGAGGCTAGTCAGACTGTTAATGTCTGTTGTTATGGATAACAAATACGGATCGGTTCAGGCGTTAGAGCCGACCCGGCAGGCAACCTGGGTGACTGTCTCATGTTATACATTCTTGTATGTGTATGTATGCTTATGTTGCACATGTATGTGTGTATGTATGCTCATGCTGCTGTCTTAGACTCACAAATGGATGCGCACACCTGAGAACACTACAATTTCATTGTACAAATATACATGTTTGTCTCTAAATGTTGCAATGACTGGAGCACACTTTAAAGGGGACCTAGAGTCAAAATAATTTTTTTTCTAGTCTTGACAGAAAATGGCAGCATACCTGCCTAAAAGAACATAGGAAAAGTTTGTTTTGAACCACTCTAAACTATATAAACTTATGTTTTAAAAGTGAGTGCCTGAAAATGGCTCAGGCTGGAAAGTTGCGACTTCTTACGTCATGAGCCTCTCGCTCAACCCCTCCTCGCGAAAATGAAACATAACACGAAAACATAGTTTGCATAGACCCAACTCCCAAACGGCCCCGCCCCCACTAATGTTATAGCGGCAGTGGCGTTGTGAAGTTCAAGATGGCGACTCGCATTCACAGGTGTGCTGCTATCCCCGGTGTTCAAACCTTGCATCACCTCCTGACGAAAGAAATGGCCGTGATGCACGGCTACGGTTTATTTTAACTGGATCCCACGACATTTAGCTGTGGATTATTACTTTCCTCCGCTAGTTTTAAACCGGACAGTTTTACAAACCTGCCGGCATCTCTCAGCGTCTGATGCGACCACATCAGGCTCAACAATCATTACAAGCTGTAAGTATTACATTGTTAGATTAGATTGTTGTTTTTAATTGTTGAAATGAGAACATGTTCGTTTTGATGTGTGTACGGCTAGCGTTGTCAATGTAAACAAACATTAGCAAAGCATCCATAGATTTAGCGCCTTAGCACACATAACAATATGAAAACACAAGAGTAACATCTCGGGTTTACTTCAGAGTGTTGATACGTCCCTCTTTCTTCCACAGGATACAAGGGAGACTTGCTGTTGGATGGATCTTCAGGAAACCCAGCCTAGGGGAACAACACTTGGACCACATTACCGAAACAGAGTTAATTCAGTGTCCCAGTTTTCTGCAAGAATATAGCCTTGTGATTGTAATTGAATATACTGTAAAGAGGTTCTATATTATTCATGTGTTTAATCATTCAAGATAATCTTCACTGTTATCCTATTTTTCAGTCAATTACATAATTGTATTTTGTTTAGAATGAAATAACACTCAATTTTGTATTCATATTTATTCAATATATATTCACAGCCTGACTTTATTTTGTTGACAGGCATACAGGCTGTTGGCACTATGGCTACTGCAGCTTCACTGCTATTTAGTTCAACACCAGTCAAGTCACGGCCAGCAAAAGACTTCATCTTTAATTTGAAGAGGACATGCAAGACATGGGGAGAAAGGAGAATGGCATTTAGTACATTTTAATACATTTGTTCTGGATATAATTCAAAGTGATGTCTGCCTGATTTCCTTAACTAATAAAATGTTATTGTAATGATGTACTTCCTTGCTCTTTTTTCTGTTTTGTTTTGCTCAACCAGATGTGGATTAGTCTAATTACACACTGCTAGTCAATGGGTCACCTTGGGTCTACCTCTATCCCTTCCTGTGAGTGACAAACGGCCATAGTATATGTTAAAATATGCCTTTGGCAGACGCTTTTATCCAAAGCGACTTACAGTACATTCAAAATAAATATAAAGATTCATGTTGTTATATGTTTACGTTCTCTTTGAGTGTTATTATGGCAGTAAATGTATGGCTCATGTGAATGCACAGCATTTAATAATGATACACTTTTGGCCCAATTATGTTGTCATGCTCATTTACTCTTGACTTTACACTGGGGCTCCAAACATATTTCTGTTTTCGTTTCGAACAGGGCAGATGCGCACCGTCAGCCCAAGATTAACACCCAAACCTGAAGCCTCCGTTCATAAACAGTATTTACATTAAACTATCGTTAGTATAAAGCCTTGGTTCATGATAACTCACCATTAAGAAACATTTTAATCCAGCCTTTGCTGAACAGGTTCTTTAATTCAGTGTCCTCCTCTGATTCGGGGTCAAACACATAAGGCTGAATCTGCGCCATAGCTGTCGGTCCGTGTGTTCGTGCCAGTGAATTGTTCCGCATGTGTTCACAAGCCAGGCGACGACGTAACATAATTATTCTTTCGTGTGGCATTGAAGCCAGCCAATCACCACGCAGTGCTTCGCATATCATTATTAGGTTGTCAGAGCCCCTCCAGCGGCGTACAATTTGCGCAGAAAGCTCAAATTCACGCATTAAATATCCCCACCATAAAAGTTTTTTAAAGAGGTTTTTAGATAGCTTCTGAGGAATTACAGACGTAACCAAACTGCTATTCTCTTTGTCACATCACAGAACAAGAATTTATACTCTGTTCAACCACTCTAGGTCATCTTTAATGTAAAGCTGCTTTGCAACAATATTATTGTAAAAAGCACTAAACAAAAATGAATGAATTAATGACTATTAAGAAATGAATTATGACATTATATATAGAGAGCATAATGCCTCTCATTCAACTTTTTATTGTATGCCACTTCACATATTAACATTCAGCAAATTAAATTAAAGTTTTCCAATAAAGGATAATGATATTTTATTCCCAATAGTACCAATATGTTCTGGCCATGACAAACAAAAAAACTACAATATTTGGTGTTAATCCACTATTAATCCAAACCTCAAAATTATGTTTTCTTTATGAAGAATATCATGTTCCTTCATGAAGATTGCATGAAGAGTTAAATAAAATCTGTAATTTTTTGTGACAGCTTTTTGTTGTGCACAAGAATAAACCAATTTCAAAAATATGAGCAGCCTAACAAAATCTTTATTGCTTTTTATATTTTCTTTTTTCATACTGTTACACTATTGCATGTTTTCTGTGCACAACATTATGTATCTATAGCTGGTCTCAGTAAGGAACCTCTCACATATGAACCTACACTACCAGAGAAATGCACATCACTTCAACATGGGATTACATTACATTTTTTTGGCAAATACTCTGATTAACATGATCAATTCCACCTTAATCTTTCTTAAAAATAAACAGCCAGATGCATGAAAAAGCAGACTGAATTAAAATGGCCAGCAGCAAATAATAAACAGCCTGCATACTTCAGAATAAGAGAAAAAAAACAGGGCATGACTTGTTATACACCTTAATACTGCATGAAATTGAGTTTATGCATGGCATCATAAGTCAGTGCTTGTTCCAGAAGGGGGTGGCAATTGGACCTTGAGAGGATCTCTCCACCAGTATCATCTCCTCTGGATTATTAATGGCTTGGTAATGGAGTAAAAGGTCTTGAATTGCTCGCTCTTCAATCTACAGCAAAGATAAGAAGACCAGTATATAAGAGCCAGTCTTTAAAAACACATGTTTAGCCAAACATTGGCCTCATTAACACCTGGCATTACCATCTGGAGTGATCCAGTCATAAATAAACACTAAAAAGCAAGTTAGTGGTCTATTACTTAAACAACATTATGATGTAGTTGACAACGCATGCATCCAATTGAAATGTTTAAAAAAACAAATTTAAATTTAACAGAAACGTGCTTGAAATTTATCTGCAGTGACAGAATACACAGCATCTCAGATTCATTTGGTAAGGGTACTTGACTAAAATTCTATTGTTTTTAAAATTTTAAATGTTAAAATTTGCTGTTTTTGGAAAGCACTTTTTTATTGTTTTCCATACACATTGGTCCATCAACTTACTTGAATGAGTGCTAGTGGCTTCTCGCGGCTTCGGATAAGTGCCGCTTCCTGTTTTCTCTCCTCCTCCAATATGGATGCAAATGTGACAGCTGAAGTGGAAGGAGAACTGCCTGCTGCTCGCAGCACCCAGGGGCTGATGGTAGAAAACATTACTCAGTTTCATATGTAATCTCTGTACCCTAAGAAAGAGACCAAACAATGTGTCTGATTTGACATTATTGGATACCTTCAGTGTGGCTAGTGAATCCAATGTCTAATCATGACAATTTATCTGGCTCCCCTGCACTGCTCGATGTGCATTAAGGGCACCTGCAAGTATATAAGGGCACCGATTTCTTTGACTGAAGGAGTCAAAAACAGGTGTCCCTGATCCTTGGCCACGAGACACAATGTCTCTTTCTCCGAACAAAGAACCACGGTGACATACATAATCAAGAGACATTCCCTTTCAAAGGAACTTGACACTACATCTGCAGTGGGTGGACACTACTATGCTATGGGGAATGCAATACCAACTGAGTCAAGGGGAACAGCTACCACATGAACTGTGTTGTAGCTTAATCACCATAGGTATAATGCAATAAATTCCTACTCATGTGTATTCTATAAATATTTGAATTTAGCAGCAGTGCATAAGTGTTTCAAACAAGAGGATTTAAAGGGTCTCCAAGGCTAGTGTCAGCATGCCATCCAAGCGTGCCACTTGGTCAGCTGCATAAAGGCTATGTTAAGCTTTACTCTACCTGCATCTTGCACTAGGGAGGACAGAGGGCCCACTGTAGCAATAATGGTATTACTCTGCACACATCCCAGAGGATTACTCCACACTTGCTCTAGAGCCTGAAATCCAAATGGAGCTAGCTAGCTACAACTGCTCAAAACTACCATCCCCTTAATGGAGTGGACATACTCTATGTATGACCTAGGGGCCCAAGGGGAGTAAGCAAAAAAAACAGAAAAAAAACGCTGCACACCACTCCATTCAGGAAAGTGAAGTTGAGATATTGAGATATAGCTAATTTATATTGGTTGCTAGTGCATGTCTGAACAGTTCCATGATAATAATTACAAATTGCTTGCCAATCTAAAGAGGCCACCTACTTGTCTTTACAATGTTTTGATGCCTCTCACCTTTTACAATTGATGTCAAATGGGTGGTTTAAAATCTTTCACTGTATTTTATCCACAATAATGTAATGTTTCATGTTAATTATCACAGTATTCTATGTAATGAAATAATGGCATAAACTGCAGTCAGGCATAAATAAGTAATGGCATAAATATACAGCAGTCGGTCTGCTGTTGAGAACCATTAATACTGATAACCAGTGCGGATATTAAGTCCTTGCAGATTATCAGTCCTTGCCTGAAAGCAGCGATACATGTTTCTTCAGCCTTGTTTCACATCTGCACACACTAGGATCTGACCATGTATTTATATGAGAACAAAGCCTTGACTCAGAAGTTGCTCTGAACTGATGCATCGGATACATGACTGGGTACCGTCCTGTCCCAAGAACAGGATGGTGAGGAACACCCTGTTATCTTCATCAGCCAGAAGCTGACCCAGGCCCAGGAAAACAATGGCACAGAAGCCCCGGCCATCAAGTGGGCAGTCCTGGAGCTCAAGTACTACCTGCTGGGCCGTAAGTTCACCCTAATAACCAACCAACGAGGAACACCTGTTCGCCCTCGTCATGTGTTGACACGGCTGGGCTATCGTCCCTCATTTTTCTTAGGAAAATCGTCACCCACATCCAGTTTCCACCCACCACAGTGCACCTTATGCTGCCTGAGCCCACAGGGACCTTTCCCCTTCAGTTCTTTATTTTAATTGCACCTTTAAATTTTCACTGTTAACAAATCCACACTCTGGGGCTTGTTGTGACAGTCCATCACGCTCAATGTGTTCAGAGAACTCTGGTCAGCTAATAATACCAAGAATCTCAACTGGTAGAGCATTGCGTTAACAGCGCAAAGGTTGTGTGTTCAATACCAGGGAACACAAGCATTGATAAAAAATATATACCTTGAATTCACTGCAAGTTGCTTTGGATAAAAGCATCTGCCAAATTAATAAATGTAAATGTAAATATTTGGCACCCAAACTCTGGAACAGTTTACCCAGTATTGTCCGGGAGGCAGACACATTATACCAATTCAAATCTAGATTAAAGACCCACTTTAATCTAGCCTACACATAGTCTTTTGAATTCAGATCCCCTACGGGGCTGTTAGGCTGCATAACTTAGAAAAACAGATCTAAAACCAGATTAGAAAAACAGATCTACTGGCTCTCACTGGTCGCCCAGTAAAAAACAATGGTATTATATTGGACTGTCATGAACCACTAACTCACTTATCAACACTAGACTGTTTTTCATAATTTCATATTTGCTCCCTGCTCTGTCACAGCAGTGAGATGTTTTAGCTGCAATTGTAATATTCTACCGCCTTCACTTTCAACATGTCTTAATATTTGCCACTTTCAGACCCAAAAGTTATCAACACTAATACCAACACTGCGTCTATCCAGGAAAGTTACAAATTGCAGCTTTAACCTGCCAGAGGAGAAATGGTTCTCCCAATTATCCCAAGGTTTTTTCTCCAATTATACATCACTGGAGTTTTGGTTCCTTGGCACTGTCGCCCTGTTGGCTTGCTTACTGGAAGACTGATGACATAGCCTAGTAATCTATCAAGACATTGATTTTTACATTTAAAAATGTATGTATTTTGTCCTGTGTGTTTTGTGTCTATTTTAATACAAGATTTTAATAGAATTTATATTAACTTTAATTTATTCATGTCTTTCTTATATAATTTTGTGTAAAGCTGCTATATAAAGAAACACTAAATAAATAAAACTAAATTAATTCTTCACCCTGTGACATTATGATTTTACCATCTGTGCCCCAAGTAAAACATGGCTGCCAGAAGTCATTTTTACATCTTGGAGTAACAACAATTGGACTAAAATGGGATGGTAACTGAATGCCACATGCAAATTTTAACATGCATGGTGTATGGAAATCATGATAATGTAGCACTGTATAATGCTTTTCTCACCCTGCTGGTTTCTCTGGGTCACTGGTCTCGGCACATTTAAAAGTCACCCTTTTGGCAAAAGTGGCTGGTCCAGCAGCAGCCCCAAGACTCCTGATGGTCACTGGGGACAGTGGAGAGGCTTTTCTACGCTGCTCCTCCTCTACTAAAAGATCCCGAAAAGAACAGGAGGAGGGTGGAGACTGAGATGCCTTCGACCTGAAAAGAAAAACACAGAACATTTGGTTAAGTGATTTCTCCCTTTTTTGTTAATTTTTAATGCATTCATTTCAATAAGTAACAGTTAAATAAATCAGAATCTCACCAGGCCTTTACTGGTTTGACTGGAGGAAAAGATGGAGGAGATTTAGGAAACATGTTCTCTGTGCTGCCCTCTTTGAAGACCAAAGCCATCATCTTCCTCTGCTTCTGAGACAGCTTAGTGAAGATGACTGGGGTTTTACTGCTGCCTCCTGATCTACAAATAAATATACTGATATTTATCTACTGATTTCTTCTGACTACTGACATGTGACCATCTAGACTAATATGATTAAAAACTTACGAGCTGGGACTTTTGGGTGTGGCACCCAGGTTTAGTGAGTTAGCCTCCTTCTCCATGATGGCCCTGAGGTCGAGCACTGCAACTGGTCTGAAAAGATTTTCACAATCACTGAATACTTTCAGCATTTTAGGAACATTAATACAAAATACACTTTTAAATTACTTTCCCTTTACGCTTAAACTCATTTACCTTGTTCTGACTATGGGGATGGGCTCAGGGGTGGATGCTTTAATAGGCAAGGCCCCGTTTTTGAAAACAGGAGTCCCAGGGGGTGTTTTTAATCCTATTGATCCATGCCAATCCTCCTACAAGTACCAAATAAAGTAAAAGTTAAAAAAACATGTTGTTTTTTAATCATTTTAAATGTCTAATAATAACTAAGATTATTTAATAATAACTGCTAACTATTTACTTAAACAGAGCTATTATATGTCTTCAGAAGGCCTTGAATAAATATGGCAATAACAGAATTTTGGCTGTGTTAAATTGCTTCAGTTTACAATTGATACCATATTTTAACCAATATTTTACATATCACTAATATGAAAGGCATGTCTAAGCTATAATGTTGTTCACAGTATCCAGTGATACCTGTGCATCAGGCCTGTCCTGGAAGACAGGGGACTGCAGGTCTCTGGGGCTGCTGACCCCCATATAACTGCTCTCTGAATCAGATGTGACCAGCTCCTGCAAAGACTCCACTGAACTGGCCTTTACGGAATGCCTCAGACCTAAATCATATCAACCACAAACATTTCAAAATTACTAGTGTCTAAAAAATGTAGAGGTATACATGAGTTAAATCACACTGACCTGTTCAGCATTTAAAAAAATGCTGAAAAATGTTACATCGCCCGGCTTCTGAACACATATAGAACAATTTACAGGCACAAACACACAGACGCACGGACCCCAAATCAGAGGACGACACCGAATTGTAGGAAGAACCTGTTCAGCAAAGGCTGGATTTAAATGTTTCTAAATGGTAAATTATTTGGAATGTTTGTTTGAATGCTTTCATTTATGTTAAATTATTTCATGGTAAATTATTTGGAATGTTTGTTTGAATGCTTTCATTCATTAATTCCCACAAAGTTCTCCCATCATAATCAAGTTATCATAGCTTACTACACCCATTTGGACATTAATCCTTTGCATCATTATAAATTAAGAATAAATACTAAATGTAAATATTTAAATACTGTTTATGAACTGACGCTGCATTGCAGAAAGCTGGGAGGACGGATTTATCCCACTTGGAGTGTACTAGATGTGACCTCAAAGCCTCAAAAATATTAATAATGATACTAGATACTAGATATGACCAAAAAACAGATAAATGCATTTTATAGCCTAGTAAATTATGTTTTGCCATTCACAGTGTGCATCTCTATGGCCACTGCCATTGGTGTGTAAAGTCAACCTGAAGCATCTTGGTGAAGTCGGGGTAGTTCGATTTGCCCCGACATCACTAGTAGGACCTCCGACTTCAAGAGGCATTCCAAAGCACTTCTTCTAGTAGGAAATTTCAGACCTCCCAGTTTTCTGGACGCAGCATAAGGCTTCAGGTTTGGGTGTTAATACTGGGATAACGCTGCACATCTGTCGTTTGAAACGAAACTGAACTATTTGAGCCACAGATTTCAATTCAATTATATATATATAATTACAAATACGTAATCATCCAATTGTTTTGTCATCTCCAATCGGTTTGGATGAAAACCTCTCAGATCTTGGGTCTCAACCCCTTTTTTTTGGCGAGAGGTGCATGATTATATTGTTAAAATATCACAGACCCAATATGATCTCTGTCCGAGTTTATATATTCTTGGTGACCCTGGCCCTTTGAGTCATGAGCTTTGATTTGTTGGTGAGCTTCAAGAGGTAGTCACCTGAAATTGTTTTCCAACAGTCTTGAAGGAGTTCCCAGAGGTGCTTAGCACTTGTTGGCCTTTTTGCTTTCACTCTGCGGTCCAGCTCACTCCAAACCATCTCGACTGGGTTCAGGTCTGGTGACTGTGGAGGCCAGGTCATCTGGTGCAGCACTCCATCACTCTCCTTCTTGGTCAAACAGCCCTTACACAGCCTGGAAGTGTGTTTGGGGTCATTGTCTTGTTGAAAAATAAATGATGGTCCAACTAAACGTAAACCAGATGGAATGGCATGTCGTTGCAGGATGCTGTGGTAGCCATGCTGGTTCATGATGCCTTCAATTTTGAATAAATCCCCAACAGTGTCACCAGCAAAGCACCCCCACCACTTCACACCTTCTTGTCCATGCTTCACAGTGGGAACCAGGCACGTAGAATCCATCCGTTCATCTTTTCTGCGTCGCACAAAGACATGGTGGTTGGAACCAAATCTCCCACCTGATGGTCTTTGCGACTCCTCTTGGGGCCACATTCAAAGAATTTGCAATTTTCCGAACTGACTGACCTTCATGTCTTAAAGTAATGATGGCCACTTGTTTCTCTTTGCTTTGCTGATTTGTTCTTGCCATAATATCAATTCTAATAGTTGTCTAATAGGGCTGTTGGTTGTGTATCAACTTGACTTCTCTACAACACAACTGATGGTCCCAACC
>JBAJNP010003665.1:0-37986 GCA_036877545.1 Yasuhikotakia modesta | reverse complement strand
ACACACACGCATACACACACGCATACACACGTGCACACTCTGCGCCTCACATCCTGAAATGCAACGATTTACTTGTTATCGGAGAGGGGAAAAGGTCAAATTCTCATTTCACCCCTCTGTTGATGGATGATCTGTGCTCAGTTCGTACCTTCCAGAGTGTCTTAAACTGATATTATATAACACCACCCAAAAATGCTTCGCGAGGTCACCAGCTATTTAATAGTTCTGTGCGCGAATAACAACAGTGTGAGTTTGCAGGTCACATCAGAATCTCTTTCAACACCAGTTCCTCCTAATCCTCTGATGTCACTCATCTGCAGACTAACTCTAATCCTCTGCTCACACATCTCTTTCGCTCACCCTGACCTGGCCCTTACTTCCCACAGAGAGAGCGACTGATCCTGCTCTCGGTAAACGTGTGGAACAGAAAACCTCTGATCTGTCGACAATCATTTAGTTCATGTGTTTTCTTAAAAGATTTACTGCTTTACTGACCGCACACCAACAAACACACGGACATCTACATGTCATACAAAGGCTAAAGTTTAGAGGGAGTTTGGATTATTTTGTCTGGTCTGGGTATATTTGTATGTGCTTTCCCTGGAGCTCAACTGGTAGAGCTAGCGTTCGCAACACCAAGGTCATAAGTTCAACTCCTAGGAAAAACACATTCTGATAAAATATAAACTTTAAGCTGTAACTGTTAAATGCATAATTGTAAATATGTGTTTTAATATGAAGCATCTGGTTATATTGACAGGTTTTAATGCGTTTTTAATATGTTGCTGTAATAAGCGATGAATTTTAACAGACTGCAAAGTTAAAAATCTACAAAAGCCAACAAATAAAGCCAGCATACAAATGCACACTATTAAATGCCTCAACACCTCTGTATACTGAATTATACAAGACCAAATACATTATTATAATGATATTTGTGTCACATTCACCTGAAAACACATTAATTAATGATATAACAAACAGAACATTCCCACATCCTAAACAATTTATTCAACAAGCGAATTCTTGCTTTTTAAAAACCTTGTGGGTGTTTCCCTTGTTCTCACCCTACAACCACATAAAAATACTGACTCACCACTTCGGTTGGCCGGTAGTATTTTGGATCAACCCTCACATGGACGGCTCCTGTCTCCTGACAGCGGCCGACCTCGCTCTCATCCTTCCCCTCCCACCTGAGAGACAAAACGAAATCTGTGAACACATTTCTTTATCTCATGTCTCTGCTTCCCAATTCATCTGTCTGCATATCTGCTACATGCTTATGAATTTATGGTGTGTTTGCATGAATTAAGACCAGATGGGCCTAAATCTGAGGGAAACTGTTGGAGTGTGTGTGCGCGATCTCTCACACGATGGTTTTGCCCACGTGTTTGAAGGCTTTCTCCACAAACTCCCGAACGCTGTGTACCTCCCCTGTCGCGATGACAAAATCTTCAGGGTTCTCCTGTTGCAACATCAGCCACATAGCCTACAAAAAAGAAAATACTGTTACTGTTATGAAGGCATACTGTTATAAAGTAATTTCACATTTTATCACCACTAGATGACACATGAAGTAATCGATGACATCATATTGTGATGATGACGACATCAAAATATTGTAGAAAACATAGGGGTGCTTTCCGAAAACACGAAAAAACATATTAAAACAGCTTTATTTATCTTTGTTTAGGGAGATTCAAAGCAGACGCATTCTGCTCTCAGTAGCACACGCTTTAATGTGGTTATGATCTTACACACACCCCAACACACAAACACACACGTCCAACCCCGTCCTGACGTCAACGCAAAGCCTCATGGGATATCACTTGTGGGAATAAAGCACAGAGTTCCCAGGTCCACACAAGCACTACACAATGACACAAACACAGATTATATCTACGTGGTTCTCGTGGTGATCCAGATGAAAGAGAGGAGAAATATCTAAAGCTTGCTGAGACATAAATAGTAGATACTTAAAGCAGCAGTGCTTGCCAGCAGGTCAACGGGTCAATATCATCAGACGCTTTTGTCTTCTTTGTCTGTTTGGTTTTATCTGTCTCTCTCTCTGCCTCTCTCTCACACACACACACTCACACAAACACACACACACACATTTACACTGAGAAACAGACAGACACACACACACACACAGAAAAGCAGACAGACACACAGAGAAACAGACACACACACACACACACAGCTGAAGACTGCAGGACTTCAGCCTATAGCCAGTTGGCTGGAGAATCAGTCCGTTCCCCTGACAGGACATCACTCTCGTCTTCCCTCTGCGTGATGGAGGGATAAAGACCCCATCAGCACGTTTTATACGCTGCAGTGGGAACGCAGGACTTGGCCGCTCGACTCATTTATATTTCGCTCATGCTTCACTCAAAAAAAAACTCAAATGAGATAACAGACAAACATACAGCCATACAGAGAAAATTCAATTTAAAAAGCATGAGAAACTTCATGGTTTTGGATACTATCACAACAAACTCTAAGGGGAAAATGCATTTTAAATAAGTTATTCAAACAGGCTGTTTATATCGCACAACACTAAACACCACTTGTGAGGTAAAGATTGTGTTTAAAACTGTTCTGTACAGTCTGGCGTGTTCTGAAATGAAAATATGTTCTAAACTAGCATCCGTAGGGCATAGACAGGACTGAAAACTAACTGTCTGCCAACGACAAGAAAATGTAGAAACTTAACAACTCGAAAAATCTTACCACCATGAAAGTGTTATTTTGCATGGCCTTTGAAAGGTCAAAGGTCAAGCTAAGCATTCAACTTTCACCACTGAAGTGATGAAACCTGCGGGTGAGAGAGGTGAGTTTGTGTGTGTGTGTGTGTAAGAAAACATGAGAGACAGACATAGCAAGACACAGAGTTCAAGTGTAGAGAGCAACATTCTCTGGTCCTATTTTAGTCATAGCAAACAGCATTCTTTTCTCATTTTTTGTCTCTCTCTCTCTCTCTCTCTCTCTCTCTCTCTCTCTCTCWCACACACACACACACACACATTTACATATCTATCTAAATAAGGACGTTCCATAGTCTCCTATTGTTTTTATACACAGCTAGTTATAAACACCATAACCTAACCCACTTTATTTACTATGTTTTTATAGCGTTTTTACAATGTACATGTAGACGTCCCCAATAGAAGATTATTTATTTAGATTTACCAGGCGTTGCTAACTTTTAAATCACAAAAGCTCCCCACACACACTGTAACAAATACCTGTCAGAAATCTTTGTTTTGTTTTTACAGTCATCATTGTTCAGCAACTTAGCGCCTCTGTAAACATGCAATGAGAAATGGGAGCAACAGACTGAATCTGTCCCAATATCCTTTGCTTGTCTCCATTCCTCCCTTACTGACTCTCTAAGGATCATTAGCTGTGTGACGGACAGCTGAGAGGCCTGCAGTTCAACTCCTATCCCCCTTCCTTCCTGTTCACACACTCGTCTGCAGCGATGGGAGGAGTCTGGACACTCGGAGACCGTTTGGGCATTGTTGAGCAAATGTAGGATTTGTTTATTTGACTTTAAATTATTGCGGGATTTGATTTAGTGATGTCAGAGTTTAATATCGGTCTTTATAATGATCACATTGCTTGGCACCTTTTTATATTACAAACCAACAATTTCCTATGAACGAATTTGGCTTTAGTTGTATAAAACACAAAGAAGAAACTTAAGTGAGGGGCACAGGGAAGCCACATCGAAATTTGACTGTAGAGAGTTTATAAAACCGAGAGCAGAGGTTTGTTCAGTCTGACTGAACAGCAACCTATCCCCAAAACTCTGTCAGGAAACGTACACGTACTGCACATGTGTTTAACCAATCACTGTAAAGCCCACAGGAAAGGTCACAGAGGTATATCATAATGTGAGGTTCAAGGGCAGATCTCAGCTTTCTGAAAATGTCTCGAATCTATTCCAGCGTTTCTCCTGCCATCCAGCCATGCAAGCAAAACTAAACTACATCAGTCCGCTGGAGGAGGGTTTAAAGAAACAGAAAACAAAGGATTAACTCTTATGACATCCTCTTATGGGCATCAATGGCTCTTTTGTTTTTGTGCATGCGTGTATATGTTCCCTGCAGGCGCTTTACAGTGAGGTGTCTTGAAATATTCAAAACATTCTGACATGATGTATTATTACCTATCACAAGTCATGTGACTTTAAACATCCAATCAGCTATCGCAAACATACTCCTTATCTGGCAGGCTAATTAGAATGGAAATGTGATGGGCATTTACGTAACAGACACTAACAAAAGTTTAGACACACCCACTTATTCTTTATTGCTTTTTAAATTATAATAATAATAAAGTTACAATAAATTACTGTATGGAAATGATGGATGTATGAAAAATCAAAACACTCTTCTTGTATTTTTGCCAGATTACAGCTTTTCATAGTAAAGTAAATATATATTTTAAAAAAAAAAACAGCCACTATTAGGTATTTATTGACAAAACTTCTAAACATTTTAAGCAAAAGATTTTAGATTTAAAAAGTTAAGATAAAAACAATTTTTTGTCAGGTGTGTCCTGACCTTTAAATAGCAGTGTATATTTTTTTAATAAAAGCTGTTTATGCTTAAAATATTCTTATTAAACAAAAAAGATCAGAAACAAGAGAAAACTGATAAACACAGGCTCAATGAACAACAAATGGGGACTGTAAGCCCAATATTTTTACACATCAAAGATCATCAACTGTTAAGTTAAAACTACTATTTAAAACTTATATATATAAAAACGCAGTTACATTATGTACAAATAATATATTATTAGTTTCAAAAACGTCTCTTTTAAAAACAATTTCCTCTCATTTCGGAGCACACACAGAGATCTGCAGGGCCTTGTTTACATGTTTGTACTTTGTTACTTTGCTCTAAACAGTCCTGTAGTTTCTCTTCAGAGACGAACACATGCTACAACTACCATGCACTGCCATTCCTCACCCGAGACTGTACAAGTCTTTCAGGTAGATCTCGCCCAGTAATAATACAACTATTCATAAGCACTCACCAACATGGGCACACACACACACACAGGAACTGACTCTATGGCTGAGGGAGTCATTGGTTTAGAAGGGGGCCTGTTTTAAAGGCCTATTTTTACTTTTGGAGCTGCTGAAAGTTTAAATACTCCCCTCTACCCACCACAACACACACACACACACACACACACACACAGTCTTTTTTTGTCCGGAGCACAGAAGTACTCTGTTTAAGGCAGGTGGTTTGAATTAGGGAGAGACAGGCTGTCATATAGTGACACTTGCTCACACACACATACACAGAAAGAGAGAGAGAGAGTGTGAGAGAGGGCAGACAAAATAAAAAGTGTGTTTTTGACTTCAGATCACCTGGTTACATTATTGTTGTTATTTTAAATGAATTTTTTCTACACGGCTAATGTTACCACTGCCACCCGAAACAATACATTCAGAGTTTAGCAATATATGGCATTTCGATTTTAGTATTATCACACCTGTCTGTTTGGTGTTATTAAAACACCTCCTAAAATATTGTTTAAGTCTGATGCGAGTGTACTTTATCAACTGCAAGTCACAAATGTGTTTCTTTTAATTATATTGTGCTGGACATTATGTACCATTATCTTATCAAATTACACACTTTTCATATACTTTCCTCCACAAATTTACAGGAAAAATAAGTAATTATAAACTAGAACTAGTAAATATTATGAGTCTATTGATTTTCTTTACTTTGGTTGTTTAACTAAGCAAAACTTTTTTTAAGGCGGTCCGGGGTAAAGGTACACCTGATTAAGCATCAATGCACTGAAGATTTGGGCTGCCAGGTTTTCAGTGTGTCAGAGCAGAAGAAAGAGGGATTCAGCAAAGGTACTGGCAACACTGAACCTGTATAGACAGGAAGTCGCTAGAATTTAATCTGTTGAAGGATGAAAACAGATGCAGTTTATTGACTTCAATTCATATGCATCCAGAGAGTGAAGTGCGTGCATGTGTGTGTGTGTGGAGAGAGAGAGTGAGTGAGTGAGAGAGAGAGAGAGAGACAGTGAGAGAGAGAGAGAGAGAGAGAGAGAGAGAGTGAGAGAGAGAGAGAGTGAGAGAGAGAGCAGTCGAGATGGTTATCAGGGCCGTTTAGCCCCTCGTTGAGAGCAGATTGGTTACAAATTGGAAAATGAGGAACAGGTGTGTGAGCAGTAACACACTCTCACACACACACCCATTAGCTGCGCGCACAACTTTGCAACCACAGAAATCCTGCAAGCAGGGAAACAGAAGAGTTCAACACAGCCTTTTATAAATGTTCACAATAAACACACAGATGCGATATCACACACACACACACACTGTTTCACAGGTGGCTTCATTTTGTGTGGTCATATGAAACTACAAGGTCAAGCTGTAACACTGACAGCACATTTTTCTCACATATTAGTACCAGTTTAATTGTGTCTGTGTGTGTGAGAGACAGACAGAATGAACATTTATGCAGCCAGGAGTGTGTGTGTGAGAGGGACAGAGTGATGACAGTTGTATTTGTGGAGGCATGCTGTGTTGGCGAATCTCTGTGCTGATGTTTTCCCCAGGTGAGTTTTTACTGCCTGGAGTACAATGAACAAAGAGAGGTGTGTGTATGTGTGCGTCATTTCCTTGCCTGTTTTAACACAGTTACAATGACAGAAGTTCACTTGGTCAGAAAAAGCAACTCAGCAAATTCTGATTAAAAATGAAGCAAATCAGATTTCAAGTTGGTTCACGATTTCATTTGAAAACTAAATTTGAACTTTTGAAAGATCATATCAATACAGGAGGGACATATCTGTGTAAAGGTTGCATATATAATGCATTATAAACAAAAATACATTTAATTTTATTACTTTATATGTAAAACAGTAACATCAGTTATATGTCTTTAATCACATTATCAGTTTTTTTAAGCAATGAGAGATAAGAGATTGTAGCTATATTCACATTACTATATTCACAAAAATAGCACAATGTATTTTAATATTATAATGATTATTAATAATATCTAAGTGTATTATAAAGCATAAGAAATACTTTTACAATGCACTTTAAAAATATATCATATTTCACAGAGAGGCAAACAGTCAAGCTAAAAATCACTCACCTTTCAAACTAATTCAAACTGATCCAACATTTTCAAACTAATAACTAAAAAAATGTAACATTTACTTTGGAAATAAAGTAAACAACTATGCAAAAATATAAATCAAGATAAAACTACTTCCTGTCAGTCAGTCATACCTAATCTTTTCCAACCAATCAGAATCAAGCTCAGCCGTGACAGCCCGAATCAGAACTCAGAGTATTAAACTCAATTTGAACTTTTCTTACTGCGCGGATGCCACAGTCAGTAAATCAGTCAATGAATCAGTCAAATACAAAAGAAATGTCTTCTCACTGACACGTGCCTTTACTGACTTAAAAGTGTGTTTAACAATAAACTCAAATAAACCACGGCACAATAAAAACATAATCTGAAGACATGCGAACAAACAGACTGTATAATCATCTTACTTCAACAACAACCAGCTTAAACAAACACCAGCACAAACCCAAACCTTTAATCTACAAGATTACCAGTGATTTTCAGCACACAAGCTTTCTAAAGGAAGCGAGGAGAAAATGAAAGGTGTTGGTTTCAGGTGTTTACGAAAGCTCCATGCAGGTAGAGAGGGAGCCGGTTCCTGTCGAACGTTTGAAACCGCCTCATAAAAGCGGCCAAAACATGTCGCCAACCAATAAGCCGTCAAATACTTTTGTGTGAGGAATAAGGAAGAGAGGACAAAAGCCTCAATGGTGTACTGCTCTTGGCCTGAGGTGCTGGCAGGGGTGAAAGTATGCACAGAATGCGCTGTTTTGATAACTGTTAAGATCAGCAGCGCGGCGAGGCGGATCCTCGGTTACCTGTTTGTTTAATTCACTTTTAATATCTGCATCGTTTCTAATGGCGGATCTGGTTTCAGTGTGAAGGGAGAAGTGGAGTCAGACACCCAATCCGGGTTTAACCTTTTGTCATTCTACTTCAAACATACAGCTTAAAACTTAATTAAATCCTTATTATTTGGAAAAAAACAACATAGGTAAAGGCGTACACACACAAACACACACTTAACTGCTGCTTGGACTCCCGCGGACGCCAGTGAAACTGGAGAAGTAAAAAGAAACAAAGTGAACCATCAGGAGCTTCTCTGAAAGTGTTTTTTTGTTAAATCTGCTGACAATACCCAGGGTCACTGGACCACCTTTGAGACTGTTGTGTGTGTGTGTGTGTGTATTAAAAAGTGTTTAACTGTGAGTCACGGGAAAGTCTGTGGTGTTTATGTGAATGCAGTGGCTTTGGTGAACGAGTGCGTTTGTAGACCACAAAGAACATATTTTACTTCAATTCATCATTCTGTAAGATTCAGCGGTTTTTAAAAAGGCCTTATGAAAGATATTGATGAAACCGTGCGACGTGTGTGTGTGAGTTTGATGGCGTTTAACCATTTAAACAAGATGGTCATCGTGAAAGATGATTGGCTGTTATCCATTACCACAAATAATCATTAGTGTCAAACACGCACTGTTCTACACAAACTGTGTTCCACACACACACAAATAATAAAACCCCTTTTATGCTAGTGGCTTGTATCAGATTTATATCAGATATTTGTTGCTATTATATAAAAAATAAATGGCACACTATTTTACAGTAAATGTTCTCTATATAAAAAAATCATAAGCTTTAAGCAAAATCGAAGAAATAAATATTTTAACATACAGCACAAAAGCTGGATATCTTTAAAAATGCATAATGTTTTAACCAAGATATGATCTACTGCTTTTAATATGAACCTAATAGGATTAAATGAAAAAATAAATATACAATAATGATGGTAGATAAGAATATGGTCAGTGATTCATTGTGCACCCCTTATATTCACACATTGTGTGAATGTATGTGAACTGTGAGGTCTTATGGCAGGAATGCTGAGTAAAATTTGACTCTCCACTTTTATATAGATTTTGGTCATGGAAAGTTGGGATTCAGTTATTTTAAACTCCCTGTGTGAGTACACCAGGATGTGTATCTCAGAAGCTAATGCACGCCTAATAGAATTCAACCTTTCTGTTTTTTATTCAAATAAAAATGATTTTATCATACCTTTTATTGAAATATTTAAAAGTCAGAAGGTTATATTACAGAAACGTTGATTATAAAAAGCTGCTGGCGAATTTAAACCTTCAAAATAAAAATCAAAATAAATTGCTTCAGAATATGCGTTACGAACAACAGAGCGTTAAAACTGAGAGGGGGGAACATTCGTCTCAGTGCTTGTAGTCTGTTGATCCAGAACGATGTTCTGATACTTTTGAAGCCTTTTAAACTCACATTCCTGGCTAGACAAACCTCAATCCTAACAAACAGAACACACAGAGGAAATACCACACTCACCTACACACACACACACGATTTCAAATACACTCTCATACAAACCCGCCGCTCTCTATTCATCCACTGAGATGTAAACAAACACTCACAACCTCACAAACGCGCCTCAAACATACATGTGCGTGTACACGGGCATCGCTTTAGTTAGAAATATATGAAGCTATAATGAAATACATTTTTTTCGTATTGGATTTGAAGGCCCTGAAATCAAAATCATATGTTGCAATTTTAGCGAGACAGCCTGATATGTTCAACCTGCAGGGAGGTGTGTGTGAGTCAGGAGTCAGACAGAGTGTGTGTGTGTGTGTGTGGACGGTAGGAGGAGAAATACTAGACTCTAAGCATAGAAGTGGCTATAGATCACGAACATGATGGTGTGTGTGTGATTCCTCAACACCTGTACTGCATAAATTCTGAACTACGGCAGCAGTAAAACACAATTCTAATAACCGAGAGAGAGAGAGAGAGAGAGAGAGAGAGAGAGAGAGACGGCTACTGTAAAGATTATAACAAGNAGAGAGAGAGAGAGAGAGAGAGAGAGAGAGAGAGAGAGAGACGGCTACTGTAAAGATTATAACAAGACCCAGCTGTGTGTGTGTGTGTGTGAGTGTGTGTGTGTGTGTGTGTGTGTGTGTGTGTGTACCCGACATGGTCTGTGTGATCAGATTTTGATCGCATCTGGCTGCATGAGTCTGAAAAGAGACAAATGACTTTTTGATTAAACGTAGAAAAGAAAAACAAAGAACAGAGCAGTTATTGAGAAATCATAATAATTAGGACGATAATAATAGCAAATAATGTTAAGACGCAATAAATTCACAAAGGATGGATTCTGAATGACTTAAAATGGTATATTTGCTAATTATATGTTGAACAAAGACCAACACACACAGATAGCCATCTAGGCACATATATAAATGTGTGTGTGTGTGTGTGTGTAAATATATATAGAGATATCCAGATAATACACACACAATCACTCACACACTGTTCTAAATGGCCTCTCCTCCCAAAAGCCAGCACTTCCTGTAGAGACAGGAAGCACTCACTCAGTCAAGCAGCCAGTCTCTACTGATTTCCTGAGATTTAAACAGAGGAACCATTCAGTCCTTTTACACAAATGTTAACATTCTTTCTCTCCCTCGCTCTCTTTATCACACTCGCATATGTGGATAACAGGGACTCTCTATAGACGTAATGATTTTTAAACTGAGGTAATTACATAAAGATAACAAAGATTGTGTGTTTAATTCACAATTAAACACATAAGTCACACAGAATGAAATTAAAATAGATGTTCTTTAACACTCCTTAAGGTCTGCATCTGACAATTTTAGATTGTAAGAACACTTTCATAAAATTATAATTATAATTACCATTAAATATATACATTTAGAGTTTAAGTTCTAGAAACAAGTTCTAGAAATTTTACAAAGCTTGGTACTAAGAATATTATTTAAACATATTATTATATTAAATATATTAACTATTTAAAAATAAGTATAATGTATAACATTAAAAATACCGTAAGAATGATTTTTAATAACTCCTAAAAACCTTTACAGAACGTTGGCAAACGTCTTAAAAGGTTCCCTGTTAGCTGGAAAACCTGCCACCCACCAAACTGAGTGCACACAAAAACATACCGGTCAGATTTAATGGGCAGAGCAGTGTTTGACCTTTCACCCCTGAACCCTAAAACAGAAACTTTGACCATTAAACAGTCCCAACAAGCCTATTATCCAATCAAACGCATCAGTGCTCACATCTGGATGCTGCGTGAGTGTGTGTGAGAATGTAACATAAGTGCAGAGATGATTAATGCTGGGGGTGCAGGACACACTGCAGTGGCATTGAGATGTTTAAACCTGAAATGAAATAGTGCTCCAGTTTCACTGGCTTAAGCAGTAACACAGCAACTGTGTGTGTGTGTGTGTGTGTGTGTGTTTAGCCATATTTGGGGCCAAATTTATACACAAATCTCAGCTATCCTTAAAGCTATCATACAGGGATGACCTCATCTATAAATCATATGCACATATACACACACACATATATTTGTGTGTGTGTATAATACATTATATACATTTTTATATACATAGATAATTTGTTATATTTACACATATCAATTATAATATATACATATGCATGTATAAATAATAATAATAATGTCCGCATTTAAATACCAAATAACAAATAAAGTAAAACTGTGTGTGCACAATGGTTAATTATGGATAATGGCTCGGAATTATGGAAAAAGTACTCCTAAATTATTGATGCAAATTATTACAGCAATAAAAACAGGAAAAAAGACTTGTATCTTGGCACATAAATGTTTTTGCAAAACATAAAACAGTTGCTAACAAAGTACAAATTATACTAAAATTAAAAACAGATGCAAGTTCTGAATGGATACGTTTTATCACAGTAGAAAAGTGCAGTGAGAGATTTGCAAGGCTAACAGCGCTGCAGCTATCAAAGCACTGCTTCTGTAACAAATACACTGGCTTGTTACAACAAATTTCTAGAAAACTGCTGTCTAATCCCAAACTATCTGCTGTAATTGCTTATAAATTCCTTTTATTACCCATCATCAGTTTAGTTTGTGTTACTGATAGGTTGTATAACAAAACGCTATTTGCTGGAGATCTGTCAGTTGCCCTGTCAAAGTTTTGGGTTACCACCCATCACTAAGAAACATGCCTGTGTTTGCTAGTCATGACCCTAACCAGCCTAATTGTACAGGCGTTGCTGAGCAGTTTTGTATCTGTAAAAAAACAGATACACTGATATAAAGTGTGTATTTACGTTTAAACATGTAAATTCAGGAGTCTGTGCTAAACTCAGAGTATTTGTTATTTCTCTTATTCAGACAAATGTACAAGCCAAGAGACAAACAGCGGTGCACCTGTGAAATGTGTCCCCAGGGAAACACATGGCTCTTCAGCTATTTCCTGGCCCTGAGGGAGGGGCAAATCAGAACCAGATGATGAGGTGACTGGATCGGTCGGGTCAGACCAGGCTGGATGAGCGCGGCTAGCGCATGCGCGTGCGGTAGGGTCACCGCGTTCTCTTCCCAGGCAACTATTGAACCCAGACATTCGACATACTCCCTGAAATCCACACACACGAGGGTGAGGAAAGATGTCAGGAGACCGCAGGCTCCTGAAAGCATCATTTAAAACGTGTCTGTTAAGCATCGGTGATGCTCCATTAGATGCAGTGTGTGAGAAGGTAAGAAAACTCATTAGGTCACTTATCACCTTCTTACATATACACACGGGCACTCAAAGGACAGCCGGTTACATTAGCCTGTAGTCACCGAATGGGATGCTATAGAGATCATGAGGCGGGCACATTGACAGACATACAACAGGCTGCGATATTACCCACATGTCTAAACACACGTGTGCACGCAAACACACGCAGTCTCAAACACACACGCAAATACACACGGCATGCCTCTGATCTCACTCCTAGCTCATAACAACAGTTCGATGGTCATCGGTGTCCATCAAACTGTCAGATTTTTGGGCGAGAAGCTAACGTGGCGCCCGTCGCCATGGCAACAACGTTTTTAGCCAAAGCCTGTCATCACGCAGATTAGCTCAGCTGACTGATGACCCAACAGCGGGTCGTGTTAAAGCGTATAGCAGACACAAGCTCACACACTCATAGGGGAAAGTTGAGCTCTGATGTTTCGGTGAGTGTGGCTACAGAATTTATTGCATTTTACATATGGCCAGACTATAGAACACACACACACACAATGTCTTTTCAACATACCTCAGGCTAGATAACACAAAACGTTCTTTATTGTTGGAGAGTGAACTAATGTGCATGAATTAGGGGCGGAGCTATAATATTTGTGGTACAATATCAGCCTCTGGGACTTCAGTAATGACACCAAATCAATAATTTAAGCAAACAGCAATATGCCAAAATATAAAAATTTAACAAATATAAACTAAAGTTGTTCAATACAAGTGCAATTGACTTTTGTTAAACTTTACATTAGCAGGTTTTACAGATGAATTACATAATGACAGTTTTTAATGTACAATTGAATAAATACACACATAATAATAAAACTATAGTTTTGTGAAAATGTTTACTGTTAATTACTTAATTCTGTTTTACATACTATTTAAGAAAGAGTATCTAGTATAGTACTTAGTATAGGAAACATTATTTCATTGTATTCAATTGTATTGGTAAAAAATAGTATGCAGTAAGCAGTGCACTTGGCTTCCATTCTAAACACGGTCATAGACATACAGCTCACACTGGGGTCAAGAGCGCAGGACACACACATTACGTTCCCCTGGCGTTTCCAAACTGCTGTTACAGTGCTACTCTGTTCTCTGCATACAGATGTTGTTTGGCAAACTCTTTCTCTTGACCTCACACACACACACACACACACACACACACACACACACACACACACACAAAAACATACACACACACAGTCACTTCGTCCCTCAATTCTTTTAAAGGGGGAAGACCATGTGTGTGTATATGTGTGTGTGTGTGTGTGTGTGTGTGTCCATTTGACATATGCTGCCCTAACAACCATTGTTTTCTCTGGCAAACCCAGACGTTACAAAGAAAAGTGGGCTTATGTTCTTCCATCCAATAACGAACAGCATAAATGGTCTTTCCTGCTCATTAATAATTCATGACAGATATAAAATGTGTGTGCGTGTTTTGGATAAATAAATGATGAAACAGGTGTGACAGGTACAGAAACATCTGTCAACCTAACAGCTTAGCAGGATAAAACCGAAGGAAAGAAAGAAAGTGAGAGAGAGGGAGAGAGAGCAAATATGAATTATTTATAGATGGAATAACGTGACAGATGTGGGATATTTTCATTTCCAGTAAGTAAATGCATCTCACAAACACACACACTCACTTACACACCAGAATTCTGCATCACTTCAAACGATGCGGTCTGGACTTCCTCTCACGCTCTAATGGACAAACAAGGCCTGTCTCAGAGTCTCACGTACGTACACACACACACACACACACACACACACACACACCTGTACTGCTGGGTAGCTCTGTCAAAATCCCTAACGATACAAAAGCACAACATAAACATTTGTTTCTTACTAACTAGTTGACATGAAATGTCAAACATGTTTTGCAATGTGACCTTCACAACCTACGAAGGCCGATCTACGATCTTCATATACTTTCGCTTTTTCATATATTAGCTATTTTATATACTTGTACTTTATATACTTTATCAACTTAACTACTTTTTTCCTAATTCTTTTAGTCATTGTTTTTTTTATGATCTCATTTTAAATCTGAGACAACATGGAATATTGTGGAATATACATGGAGTACTTTTTAAATAGTCGGCAAACACTGATTGACTATTTTAGTGAACTGGAAAAATAAAAATTAAGTAATAAAAAAGTTTTAAAAAACTATGGAAATAGTTACAGTTACAACACTTAGAAAACTACAACACTTTCCATTATGCAAGATAAAAATAAAAAGATAAAATTGAACATGAAATCTAATTAAACCTCAGGAACACGAATCTTCACTGTCCCTTTCCATTATTTATAAACCAATAGCAGCATGTTATTTTTAAGGCGGGCTGTATGGTAAAAACTATGCAACAATGTTCTAATACTGGAATCACAGAAACTTGAATACAGCTTCTTTCTGTGAGAATTAACTTTGCGGTAATGTTGTGTCACGGTTCGACCCGGCCGTGTGGAAAACTGCTGTGCTAACATGGAGGCAGGAGGGAAAATTTGGGCTGTCACACACCGTGGCACAGGCGCTCATGAATGGCACAAAACACACACACACACACACACAAACACACACACACACGGTGCTTTCAGTGGCGAGTCAACAGAGGGTTAGATTTACTTATTTGGTCTAAATGTTGCAAAAGACAAAAACTCCGGCGCTTAATATAGAAGCTGTCAGTAGAAATATGTGACTGTGCTGAATGATGGAGTGTGAATAAATATGTGTGTGTGTGTGTGTCTCCACTGTAATGACAGACTTTGGCTGCTGACTGCACAGAAGAAGAATGAAACGGACAGAAAAATTGAGCAGCTTTGGAGGTCTGTAACTCAGTGAGACAAGGCAAGGTGAGAGGTGACAGAGGGGTCGGCCAGGTTCGGGATCGAGCGAGTGTGGGTGTGACTTTGCGCGTTAAGAGAAAACAGACGCTCTCTGAGGCCGCTTGATATTACAGTGGTGAGTCTTCATATCTATTCCAGAGAATGAACAGACCGCAGACCATTAGACTCGATATGTCCCTGGAGCCATTAATTTAAAAAAAGGGAGAAACTCAGTGTGTGTGAGGAGAAAGAGATACAAGCTTTGTTCCAAAACCTAACAGGCTTTCTCTATGCCTACTGGCTACATAGTAAGCTGCCTTTTAAGGGCAGAATTACACATAATAAGAAAATGTAACGTATGCGAATTCATCTTCGTATTGTGTGGTATTATTTTTAACTGTACTTATTTTGTTATATATTTCAGTCAACTGTGTATACATACAGCAGAACTCACAAGTATTTTCATGACTTTTTAACTATTATGCAAACATATTATTATAAGAACTCTCTTGCATGGTGTTAACAAGCCTTAGGGCTCACTAGTCACAACTGTTACCTTAAAATGCCTTTCCCATTAAACCAGATAAGCAATTATTCATTTACCTAAACTGTAAACATGTCAACAGTTTAACTTAACAACCAACTTGTTTGGCAAGATTCTTTAGAACCTTGTTTTCCGCCTTGTCAGTTGTCAGTTGGTGACAGACTGAATGCAGAACACGTTTATGCTAATGTTTACTATAAACACTCCCCTTGTGGCAAAACTGAGAATGGACTCAACTTTTATTTGCATGGATTTATAATCCACATAATCATTAGGGTTGTTGCAAAGCATTCTGGGATTGATTTTCCCACAATTAAATCTGTGTGGTTTTGCCCCAATTCAATTGATGTCTTTTACGAGACAGCATAAAATGTTTACATTTTGCAACAGCCTTTGCACTGGAAAAGTGCCTTTTAAAATGCTTCCTATGTAGGCAGCTCGCTAGGTTTTAGAACAGAGCCCCGGGGGAGATGAAAGACCCACTAAAACAAAGCAATAGAGACAAGCCAAAGACAGTAAGAGAGAGAGAGCTTCGTAAATCACTGAGGCTGTACCGGCATGTTCATCTTCTATACAGTATTGGCAAAGCACAAAGCGATAACAGAACAATGTGATAAACTTCACCTCTTTCTAGGACTCCCCCCTCCACTCAATAATTCTTCTCCTCCCCTGTCTTATCTCTCTCTCTCTCTCTCTCATATCTGCAGCTCTGTGAGAAGCTGAAAGTTGAGGATTCTGGTTACAGAGGGCATGTGAAGAAAGGAGAAAAAAGGGAGAGAGCGAAATGAGAGCATCTGCTTTCATCCTCAGCACAGCAGGGCAGAGCTCAGCTATGTCAATCACACACACAGCCAGCTGCCACACACACAGATGCACAAACACAAACACACATTTTACACTGGAAAAAACCCACATTAATCAGAACCGAACCACAACTGCTCAAAGCCACAGTCTCACAGCAGTGCTGGGGAGTAACTAAAAATTTATTAGCTTCAAAACATGTTCTTTTAAAGTGAAAGTAGTTCAAATTGTGCAGGGTGTTATAGTTATAAAAGATAGCGTGTTGCTTTATTTTGTTAATTACATAAAATGATTAACTAGCTTTAAATTAGTTAATTATATCTGCTCAGGTTTAAAAGTGTCACACCAACTGCACACCAACTTTTTAAATTTAGTTAAAAAGAAATTCTATATTCTAGCCCAAATATCTGGCATATATTTTAAAAAGCTCTCCAATTTAATCTTTTTCTCCAACTGCTTCAGTAATGTTATCTACATTTGTAGCACCATAAAGTATAGATAGATATTTAAAACAAGCATTATGAATGTAGTAATTTAATTATTTTTCTGTTAAAATACTGATTTGAACACTCTCACACACACTTTCTCACACAGACACACTCACACAGACACACTCACAAGATTTGCCTCAGCACAGGGAGCTTTACACCAGCTCAGGAATGCCCTGTGTTAAATGCTCTGCTAAATCAACCCTAAAATCAGCCCTTTCCCTGTATCACCTTACATGCTGTGGTTGTGTGTACGTGTGTGTGTGGATATCTGTGTGTTCATGGGATTTAGGTCTGTCCAAGATCTTCCACATGAAATGAGGGAACGAACACACACTCGCATTAAGGTGGTCTCAGCTTGCAGCTGTGTTTATTTATTCTGCTGGATGCTGGCCACTGGAGTTAAAGACCCCCCCCCAAAAAAACAAAACCACCCACTTTATACCAAAACACCCCAAATCTTACTAGCCCTTTAGCCACCCGCTGCCTGTCACAAAACACACCCGATTCGCAACATATTCTCACACACCAGTGTGTCCTGAACAATTTAGTTCCTTAGTATATTTACACTATAAAAATAAAAACAATTGTATTGGCTGATAAAGCTACTAATTCTGACAAATTGTTCGATTTTATTTTAAATATAATTGTTTTAAATATATTTTTAATTATAAGGACACACAGTTTTTCACTGTTGATGTCTGAAAGCAATTAACTATAATTATTAATTAATACGTTTTCAAGCTATAAAAAAATTGCAACTATTTGAGCGGATTGTTCAAAACTTTGAATGACAGAACTAAGGAAGCTAAGAAAGACGACAATAGAATTGTATATTATATACATCATATCGTATAGAGCGCAGTTTTTTGCTCTCACCACATAAAATTCACAACTCAGTTATAGCATTAACTCAAAATATATATGCTGTTCGCCACAAGACTGATTCTGCTATACAGCACCTGAACAGTGGTGCGGGAAACACTATCACACGCACATTTTTTTCAAACAATCTTTTTTTATTACTTTAACTACATCAATCTGAGCTGGCGAGAATTTCAGTTAACTATTTGGCGCGAGCAGGAAGCTGATACGCCGAGTAAAATTCCCCAAAACTGTGTTTCAAAATTGCGATCCCCTATTTGTCAGAAAGTTCCAGATGGCTTCTCAGTCTTTTCTGAAAACAATCCCCTCAACTTGCTGGAAAATTCTCAGCAGTCTCACAAAACATTACAACCATGAAATAGACTCTATAGGAGTGACGGGTCATTGCAGGTACAACTGGTCAGTGAGCTAATGAGTGATTTGATTGGCCACCGAGTTCTCATAAAGACCACATCGGCGCTCTCCTCAGAACACGATTGGTCGGTGGTGCGGATGGATGTAAAAGGTGAGAAAAAGGGCAAAATCATTTTGTTGCTAGAGAAACAAAGCGATTTGAGGTGAAATCATCTTTAAAATAACAAAAACATCAGCAGCCTTCAAGACCCCGTCGAGTGCTTCCCGCTATCGGAGCGCTCTCTGTGTTTTCACAGGAATCTTTGAACTTCATTTGTGGCCTGTTTTTATGTATATTTGTAGTGGAGTTCTGAAAGTCTGAAATCCATAAAACTATAAAGCTTTGGGTTTCAAAGAGCTTAATAATTCATACAAACAGCAAACCAATTAAAACTATGCAGGAGTTCAAGAGTTTACACAAACATACAAATGTTCATCTCCCGCTGCCTTGACGACATAGAGGTTCAATACAGTCAGAAACACACATAAACGCACTTGGACACAAAGACATTCACATACACTTTGAAAGCTGTAGAGAAAGTAAACATATCAGTTTTTTAGTACTATGGCTAGTACAGAGTACTAAATCTAGTACCTCTAATGCTGTCTAAGTGACAGGCGGCTGCTATTAAATACTAACACAAGTATTTGCTCACTTGCAAGCTGTGGTAATGCAAATCCTTGGTTTGGTCAGGACTTAATATTTACACAGTCAGACTGTCTTGAATGCATGTAAACAGGCAGGAAAAAAGAAAATGTGTCAAAAAAACAGATCATTACACCTTTCAGTGTAAACACAGTTTCAGTGTTGCTTACAAATAGATGAATAAACTTAATCAAACAACATTGACACAACAAAGAGAAACTATTTATTTGTTACTTTCTGTAATGTTTACTTAAGGACTGACTTGACTGACTCAAATCTATGCTTATGTAATTTGCATATACTGTTTTTTGTATTGTGATATCCTGAACTGTGAGGCCTACGAAACAAAAGACGCAATAAAAACTGAAATAAAAAAGATGACCCTAAAACTGAAGTAAACAAACTTTTCTTTTTCTTTTTTAATGTTTTTCAATTTCTGCATTTCGCCTAGAGGGAAAAAAAATCTGTTGAATACATGGAGCACGTCTACTGCCAAGCCATTCAATCCATCTACACACATACACACACACACAACACAAAAATATACACACTCACAGCTTTGGTCCGATTTCCCGAAATCTGCCTGAGTCCTGAGCCACATAAACCTGGCTGCATGATTCAGCCGCCTGGAATACCAGCGTTCCCACAGGAAACCTGGAGCAGCTCACACACGCGCACATACACATGCACACGCCTCAACCTCAGACTCTGGCAAAAACCTAAAGGAACTCAGGTTGGTCTAATCTAGGATAAATATGACAGCATGGCTGTGCACTCAGAGGGTAATTGCACTGCATTAAAACAAAACTACAAGGTCAAAACACACACAGTACTTACTCACTACATGCAATACACTCTCACTACATATGAATGAATGCATATAAATGATACACCACCATTTTGGAAATGGGTGATTTAGGCCAAATAATGCAAAACCAAAACAACAGCCAATCAGAGCCTAGAACAAAACTCTATTAATACGGTTTAAAAAGCATCTCGGAGGACAGCTCGAGAATCTGGGTGAACTAATGTCAAGAAAACATTTTTGCAAATTCCAGGCAAAGGGTGACTACATTTGAAGATGCCAAAATATTCCATTTTATTATTAATTTACTTCAGTCTCAACAAAATTACCAATGTTACAGTTGTGTTATATTATAGATTTGATGAGCTACTAGTATTCTAAAATGTGGGGGGTAAAATATACACCATCTATATACACAGATGTATATAGATATAACAGTGTATATAGATAGACCGACAGACAGACTGATAGTATTCAGACATACAACTGTGAGATAATCTGTAATTATATGTGGCACAAACCTGATACTGTAGATTTAATTTCTTGTAAACTTTAGTTGCCGCACACAATGCCAAAATAAACCAATAGTGGAGGATAATAAAATTCACAGTTTATTGCTCTATTGAGCTATGGACCCTCATCCATGTGTTGGCTGACATGGTAACATATTTATGAAGTAGTATCATGTGACCATTGCACTCACCAATGAAATGGCTCAAGACATTTCAAAACCAAAATACAAGTCTCAAGGAAAAACACACACAAAAGACGTCTGTTGTAACATGGAAGAACTTCATGCATACAAAATGCTAATTGTTCTTTAATCCCACACAAATAACACACACACATATAAAACAATTCAGTAGTTGGAATTTAGTAGGATAAACATTTCAGTACAGGATAACAGTAAAACATGATCAACTGAGCAGACAAAATTTGTAAACAATTAATGAACGGTGTGTGTGTGTGTGTGTGGTATTCACCCAGCTATGAAGACCAAATGCCCCCACAAGTATAGTAATACTAGTAAAGTTTGACCTTGTGGAGACATTTTAGGTCCCTCCTGGGGAAACTTGTGTGTGTGTGTGTGTGTGTGTTTGCATACAAGTACCTCCACATAATCTTTGGCGTGGCCCCAATCTCGTTTGGAGTCCAGATTACCCAGACTGAAGCGCTGCAACTGGCCGAGATGGATTTTTGCCACGGAGCGACTGATCTTCCTAGTTACAAAATTGGACCCTGAAAACATTCACACAGACATAAAAACCGTGTTTAGTAAAATACCCTCATTCTGGTTTGTTAATCTCTAATCATCTGCTTAATTCTTCATGGTTTACCACCTCTATACATAATATCAGTGCAGCTCAACGTATCTGGACCAAAATGAATTTAGAACCATGTCCATCAGTCTCCCAAACAGAACCATGCACTAACATTCACACACAGGGATAAAATCAGACTCTTGTCTGGTCACTGGACCACCCTGGAGAATCAGCAAGAAGCCAGTCCAAACTTCTGAAAGCTGCCAGACACACACACACACACACACGCCTCATCTGTGGGAAACCTTGGATGGACTCATGTCCCGCTGAGTTGCGCTATAGTCTGAATCTGTAAGAGCCCAAAACCTCCACCACACAGTCGGGCCTGTAATACCAGGACTCGGGTCAGGGCAGATCTTTGGACCGCTCTTACTTTAAGTGTTTAAGTGAAGCACTGCTATTAAAGCTCTTGACTTGGGCTTAAAGCTCTGCTGACTATATGCATGCGTGTTTTTTGTCAAAAATGTCTGGCAGACAGCATTAGCGTTGCCGGGAAGATTGTCTCTTATAAGCGCAATAACACAAGGCCCACACAGAGTCTGACTTTTTATGCACGTATACAAAGCGTGTTATATAGATGCAGCGGTTAATGGGCAAGTTGAGTAGCACAGATGCTTCAGTGTTCTGATTAGCTTAAAGCTTTTTTGTTAGTGGCTAATTCTACATCTGTAATGTAATGCTAATCATCCTACAAAACCAAAATCAGGGGTCGGGGTCTTTCTGCCATCACAAAGGGCTCATTCTAATGCATTCAGCTCCTGGCCAGGTGTGTTAGTTTGGCACAAGAGGAACGGTTTAAAATACCACACTGTAAACAGCCAGGTCAATCCGTCGTCACAGACAAACCACAGGGGAGGACCTGAGGATCCGATTTCTGCTCACTCTTCGGACCAAACCGTGGTCTGCAGTAACGACCTGGCTACGCATCTGTGTGCAAGTGTGTATTTGAAAGCGCAGGACAGGCCATTTCCGCGCACTGGCTCCTGTTTCCAGTCGGAGTGTAATTAGGCCGTCTCTTAGCGCAAGTTGGGCAACCGTGACGAGGAGCAGAGTCGCAGGGAGTCGACCGCAGGCCGCCCTCATCAAGTCTAAAACAACCCAGTTTAGGGGCGGTTTTGACCGTGATTATGCGAAGAGAAGCGCAGCGAAGCCTCAAATGAGGGGCAGGCCTGCAGGTGTGCGTGTTGGCGACAGAAGGTGCCCGGGCGCCGTCAATGCACATTTGAAAAATAATGAGTGAGAGTAACGTTGAGTATCTATGCGAAGTTCGTAATGGATGGAAAGACGCCCTGCCAAACCAGGTGGAAATAAAATGTATTCGAGATGTCTGGTCTATCAGTCAACGACACTTAGATATTTCCAATGTGCAAAAACCAGTTTGAGGACCGTTTTGACACACGTACGAACCACACGCACGGTTAAACACTCAGACGCTTGTGCATTTCTTAAAATATTCACCAAAAAACTCTGGACTCTGCTCTCTTTCAAGACCGAACTGGTAAAAATTGCAGTATCGTGTTAGAAAAACAGCAACTCACTATACCAGCTTTGCAGTGCTTGTGGGGGTGCGTGTGTGTGTGGGAGAGGGAAACAGAAAACAAGATATGAGGTGAAGAGTGATATTTAATTTATGACATTAAAGAGCATCTCAGTCATTTACCTTCTTTGTTGCCGTGACAACATGACTACACAAACACAGGTGCGTGAGGTTTGAAAGGGCTAAACGTCTCACAGCTCAAGCAAAAGCGTGTGTGAGATGTGTGCGAGTTCCATCGACACCTTCATACAGGTGTAGCTCTTCTCACCTGGAGAGGTTTAACTTTTTAAAACGCTCCTCTTTCAACAAGAGAGAGGGAACGTGAGAAAGCAAAAAGACGAGAGACGAGCAGGTAATGGAGAAGTCTTAGAAGTCGCCTGTTTGACTGACAGGGTTGTTTTTCTGTCTGGAACAACACAGAGTTGTTAGACACAATACAAAACCTGAATAGGTGTCAAAGCATGACTGCTTTCTCACACACACTGATGCATACGCACACACACACTCATGTACACGCACACACACACACATATATACAGACACATTCACACACACTCACGTACGCGCACACACACTCACGTACACAAACATTCACATACACACTCACGTACACACACACATACACACACTCACAGTACTTGAGGTCAGTTTTGTTTAGTACACACCATGACGAATCTGTAACAGATTATTTTATTTTCCTCATCTTTCATAAACTCTGTTTTGGAACTGGTTTGTTTATTGGTGTAAGTGAAAGTTAGCTGAGGGGTGAAAATTCCGAACTGAATTCCAAACCAGATTAACTCATCACTGCATGCCCGCCCAATGACAAGAGCCTGTTTCGCTACACCGATAGGACAGGAAATGAAGTTCCTTTTCTTACACTGTTCCATCCATCTCTTCCCCTGTCTAGCTATTTCTAATTCCCCTCCACCCACAGACACCCTTTTTACACACACATGCATTTAAATGGTTGTGTCATTTGTCTAGTTTCCCAGTGCAGACATGTATGACTTTGTTTGGTCACTGGGTTAAATATTCCCACCTCATCCCCATACGGCCATGTTATAATGTTAGCCGATGACATCACCGCTCTCGCGGCGCATCGGGGTGATGGGCGTGTGGGGAGGGTGGGGGCTTAGAACAACAGTCTGTTGTTGAGAAGATGTCACGGCTGCACCCTTTACCAAATGTTGTGTCATTACACCCCCGTAAACCAATCACACTGAGGCATCACAGGCAGGCCACACACAAAACATTCTCACCGGACTCTTGCATCACTTCCTCTGTGCAGTCAGCAGTGTTGCTATTGTGTAACTCTACCCAGACTGTGTCTCAAAACCTAGTGAGGTGCCTACAAGACCGTCTACTTATGTAAACAGGATTCAAATCAAATTAAAACGGAAACTACAAACACAACATCTGGTGCAGAACATTTATGGAAATTCTGCAGTGAACTGTACAAATAAAACTCAGTATAGCAGACAGATTTCTAGGGTTTGTAACACAGTTTAAGTGCATGATGAGTGTCTGAAGTTCTGACCTCTTCTGGGACTCTCATGGTTGAACAAAATCCCATTCACAGCAAATAGGTTATAGGCTTCCCTGAAGTTCACCACTATCCAGTATGCATAGAGTTTAGCAGCACCTAAACAAACAGGAAATACAATTACAATTATAAATGCTTGAAAAACTTCGACCTGTAACATCAAATGCATCACAATAAACCCATTGGTGCAAAACTGCAACTCAGACATGCGTTGGAAAATGCGTGTTGGAGGTCTGTGGTGAGGTGTGTGTGCTGACCGTAAGGGGAACGGGGGTAAAATGGGGTGGTCTCTTTTTGGGGAATCTCCTGCACTTTCCCGTACAGCTCGCTGGTGGAGGCTTGGTAAAAGCGGACGGTGTCGGTTAAGCCGCAGGTCTTTACTGCATCCAGCAGCCGCAACGTTCCCACCCCGTCAACATCTGCAGTGTACTCAGCCAGGTCGAAGGAGATCTGCAGCACCAATGCAGGAGAAACATGCATTAAAATCCATTAAAATAAAAATGCATGCTAGAAGTTAATTCAGTGATGTTATGAACATGGCTAACAGTTGTAAAATTAAAGAAAAGCAATTTTCCAATAATAAAACTTAGCAGATGATTAATATTAAGTGTCTTTGTGTAGAATTGCACGTCTTGCTTTTACTGGAAAACATAAATCGTCAGTAAAGCTTGTGTATATCAGATCCGGCAACTAATAACACAGGTTGTTTGAATTCCACCTGCGACGTATTCACTAACCACCCATGATCCGGCTTAACCAGACAATATCTATGTTGGTGCAGTACTGCACCATGTGAATAGAAATTAAACGCTGTAATTAATCTCAGCAAATACACACAACTTTACTATGTGGTCATTAAAGATTTTAAATTGTTTACAAAAGCCTACAGAAGGTTTACAAAAGCTAATCCCCTGGCACAATTGGAGTTGCTATGTTGGGCGTCTGGTAAATCTGATGTTTTTGCACATTTTGTTAAATGATGGCAGCAGTAATTCCAAAATTATTATAACCAGGGCAAATATGCAGACATGTGGTGCAGACGAACACACTTTCGGCATTTTAAAGAGCTGATTCTGGCGTCTGGATCACAGTGGTGGAGCGTTGGGGTACGTTACCAGTACAGTAAGCCAGACTATGCTTAGTTTGTTGTAACTTTTGTTACCTTGGATGCAGGAACCATCTGTGAGATGCAAACTGCACAACACAAGTGTTTCAAATGTATTGCACCACTACCTGATATGCAATTCTTTAAGATAATTACCTACATTTTTGTGTCTGTAGATTCCCTGAGAGAATGTTTTCTTCCAACATACAGCTCATGATATACAATGTGTGTGTGTGTGTGTGTGTGTGTGTGTGTGTAAGAGTGAGTGTGTGTGTGTGTGTGTGTGTGTGTGTGTGTGGAGGGCCTCAGCTGTAATTTAACGAGTTCAGACACAATTGCCCCCCAAACACAAGAAATCTGGGGAATACCTGACAGAAACTTAGATGTAAAAGATAAAGCGAGAAAGCAAAAGAGAGAGATAAACAGATGAGCAGGATAAAGGGAGGGAGAAAGCCAACTCATCAAACCTGTTCCTCACATCTGACACACACTTTTCAGAATCACACCTACACATTTTTCCATCGAGACGAACCTTCAACAGCAGGCATGATCTGAATTAGTCCTGAAATACCCAAGTGTGAATCTCAAACCACACCCCAATGTGAAAACAAAAAGATACTGACAGCTGATTACCTTGAGACAGAAACTATATTTAAACGCATTCACAACACAAACGCATATCATTTTCAAATAATCCTTATAATGCTTCACGGACTGACTTGAGCTGTATTGCTTGGCGGTTCTCCAACGCCTATCATTACCGTTGCAGAGATAATTAGCTTGAAGTTTTTGGACTGTGCTAACATGCTCTTAACGCTGAGCCAAAACATTCAATCATACCAGTTAGAACCAAGAGAGACATGTTTCTGTCAGGTTCAGGTTGATTTATGTCCTCGATTGTTCTGTGAGGTTTCACGGCATCTAGCCACGCCGCAAGCAATTTTCATTTCGGCGGGAAAGGGGGGGGTCTGTTTTCGCCAATCTTAAACAGCTAGGACGTAGATTTAAATTGTCTAACTGATTGATGGGGTAAATATGCCAAAATAGAGCTATTACAGCAACAAAGATACTATGAATTGGTTGTTCCAGCTGTTTCTAGTAGCGGTAGCCTCAGCGCTGAAGCAGGAGAGCGTGAGATTTCCACGGCGTGAACTCCAGGTCGCTCCTCGTTTGCATTTGTAGGCTAAATAAAGACAGAAATTACAGGGATTTTGTTGTTTATGTAAGCGTGGCTGCATTTTGCACGTTATTCGAAGTCAGTGAGTGACTCGAAGAAAAGTGTGTTGCAAAAGCGATTTTTGCACGTTTCCACAGCAACTTGGAACCGTCAGATGGCAGGATTTATGGCTGACATGGGGAAAGTCCCAGGCCCGGGGCAACTCGTGCACAAGCGAACATCATTTCTCTTTTTGCACTACCTTGCTTTAGCCCCTAACAGAGCCCCCCCGTAATCCCACCAACCCCCCCACAATCCCAGTGTCAATACTACTTCTCGCTGCTTGAATGTGGAAGGATTGGAATTCTCCAGCAAATGAAGTCTATGATTGAAATGATACCAGCTTCACTCATTCTTCTCCCTGCCCCAGCAGACACGCTCACCTCATCGCTCTCTCGTTCCCTCAAACATAAACACACATGTAAACATGGCAACAGCCTGGATCATTATGGGCTGCGGTTGGGGTTGCCCCAGGCATAAGTTGTCTGTGGCAATCACAGAACGCATTCAAGTGTGTTGGAATAGAGAGATTAAGAAACCATGGCTGTGCACGTAATTAGGGAATAGTTTAGCCTGTTACATGTGTCCTTAAACTGTCTTTATCCTTGTAAAAACAAAGCTCCATTTTTACCACAAACAGAAACATCTTAGGTTTCTATTCTACATTAAACAGTAACACACAATCTGTGAATCTCTCTCAGCATTTATTATGTCACTCTGGCTTAATGTTACAAACTGTAAATACCAACAAATTTGTTGACCCAACATGAACATGATTTATGGCTATCTTTGCTAGTTTTAATCTAGTTATGTCCGTTGCACAACCCAAATATTGATATATTCTTAACCTCCTTTGGTCTCTAAATCCATAAGATATAAATTTTAGGTGGAAATAACTCAAAATGATTAAGTACAAAACTGAGGATGTGGGGAATACCCACAATCCCCTGCACTAATTTATGTATTATGTACACTCAGTCAAACCATGGTAACCTGCCCCTTGCATTCCCTCTGGTGAACTTGGAGACAGTAAATTCAAGTCACTTCTCTTAAATTTACTAACTATACTCTGAGAGTTGACCACATTAGGTAAAACACACAAGTCCTGCATGTTCACTTAAGCCAAATAAGTGCCTGTACAGCAACAGGTTTGAATGCTTTTAACTAAAATGTAAAGCACCAATTACATTTTATAGTGCAGATAATAGAGCCACATGTTTTGTATCAGGGGATTTCATTTGCTATACGACAGAAAACTCACCCACAAGGTTTTTCTCAGTTCTGCAGGTTTACCTTGTGTTGACAACAACCAACAAGAACCACAAGGTTTCTGTGACTACACTTCTATCTCTCTCTCTCTCTCACACACACACACAAACACACACACACACCGCATGCGTGTCTTCTCAGTTGACAGGTGCTGTCATTTAAGAGCTTGAAAGAATGAGGCGAGGTATTGTGAGCACTTGTCTGAGTGTTAAGGAGCCACACACACACAGTGTCGAAACACTGACAACACATTAACTGACATGCCAAGATTCGCATGGTTGAGCATCTACCTCATTGGTTCTGAGATTCATGTTACAAATACTGTAATTATAAACTCTAATGTCTAGTATATCTCTGAAGAGACATTTGGTTTTAGCCATATGTGTGCACTAACATATAACTTCAACACCTTTCAGCACCAACACCTACAAGCTAATTTTCTTACACAATGCTTAACAATTAGGGATAAGCCAATAAAACAGTGTGAGAGAGTTTCGGGACCAGTGCTGTGCAGCCAATAGGAATCTGTCGTGTCGCATAATGCATCTTCAATTTCTTCTGATTTTAACACGTCACCTATGAAACGTTACCTAGGTGGCGAACACAGATGAGGTTTTGTTGACGTTGCAAAAAATGACTCATGATAGTCTTGGCAGCATCAAATAGACAGGTACTATTAACTTAATTAATTTGCACTGTTTTGTAAAGAAAACATTACGTTATGGATGCATCTGAAATTGCTAAAAACAAGGTTTAATTTTTTTGGGGTATTGCCTGTAAAAATGTTGGCAGGCCCGGTACAAAGCTGAGCTATCGGGCTGGCCGGGCCACTACAGATAGTCTTTACTGTAGACCACTGCTTGTGTCTCAGCAACTGTGTACTAATAACACTAATCTCAAATTCATGCAAACACACACCACAAAATGCGACTATGGGGGGGTGGGGCAATTGTTTTCATAGCCAAATCATTCAAAAAAATAGACCAAGTAGATTTTGTGACAAGATGAAAAACCCAAGCAAAAATTGTTCCTCATATAATGCGATAACTGGTGGCTGTTTTTTAATTTAAGCTCCTCACTTTACATTTATCATAATTTTAAATGTCATTAATCATTTTTTAGAGTTTACTTTGGAATCGCTCGCTACAATGCAAATCTGCGGCCCAATTTTTTCCTGATCCCGGTCTTCCAGACATTTGAGCCAACGTCTCTGTTAATGCTATGATCCGAAACACCATCCGGAATTGCACTCTTTCTTTCCTTTCTTCGGCTTAATCTTTGCAAATGTCATTATCCGATGTAATTGCTATAATAATTACGATGATGACAATAATATTCACACATAGGTATATGTGGAATAATTCTCCTGACAAAAGATAACTCCCTCAGGGAAGGGCATGAGACAGGAATGTGTCAGTTTATTCCTGCACAAAGGAAGAATTGTTGAGAGCAATACCTGCTTTTATTCCATAAACGGCCATTTTGCAGCTTTCAATCAACTGTTGCTTGTCTGAGTGAATTCACCACTGACATATTTTTAGTCATACTGTGGGGTATAAAGCAAATTCCACACAAATAAAAAAAAACACGGTTCGAATTCCATTTAACCAACCGTCCTTTATTAAATATTGCTGTTATTCCAGTTAAGTTCATTTCTAACTTGTAGCCTTATTCAACGTGAAACGGTCATGGCTTACGTAAGGCCACACTGCTATTGTTTGTTGACAACCTTAATGCGGTTTTAAGATCTGTCTTAACACCACAATCCTTAATGCACTTTTTTGTGCGGTTTGCCAGGGATGACAAATTTGTTGGCTATTTGTTCATGAATGACTCATACCCAAATAAGACTAACTGCCCAATTTTGTTGCTATTCAAAGACTATGAGAAGTCTCATACTCAGATAGTCTACAGCATGTCAAAACTGGCTAACGCAACACAGTTTCTATCCTCAACGAGAAATGTATTAAAAAAACAAACAAATGTGTTGCAAATAAATAATAAATAGGCTAATAATTGGAAGCCTTGATGCTAAATAAAATTGCATCCTAACAAAAGGCTAACAATAATCCTTATGTTTCCTACTATGGCCAGTTCACAGGACAAACGAGGACAAACAAGTTTTACATGCATCTGTATTACAGTAACAGTGCTGGCGGTGAGGCGGTATTTATCTGTGGAACTGTACACGGCACCTCAGCGTCACAGGTGCTGTCATTCAGATCAATCAAAATCATGTTTTTAACATGATGTAATGTGGTCTGAATAAAGCCCCTCTTGTTGGCGGTGACATCAGCCAGCGGAGGTGACAAGAGTGGAATGATTTACACAAGCAATTAACTGTGCGTGTCTGTAAACTGAGAGCGTTTCAGTTCTCTAGACAGCCAATTAGCTAACAAGGAAACTTTAGCTCCGTTTTACACAGTCTCCTACAGTCCAACCGATGCCTTATTAAAAGACCCGGTCGTCATTTACGGAAAAGGTTCTGGAGATACATTAACCAAAGCCAAATCATCCTTCACTGTCAGTCGCATATGTGTCATTTATTCATTCTGCTGAGTTTTAGCTCTTTACACACATGCAAACAATCTCAGTCTTTCCTAGACATAACATACCTTAAATACATGCACTTCAAACACACACACACAATTGACCACAAAACCCGATACGCGCTTTGACTTCCCCTGTCCGATACCTCGATAGAATTACAAAGCCGTGCGCTAATCCAAACACAAACTCACGACTTAAGACAGTCACACCCTTCCTAAAACTGAACAAACAACACATCTGTGCCGAGTAAACAAACTTATCCCAGTGCTAAGACATACCTGTATGAACACACACTTTTGAGTCTGAGTCAAAGAGAAACATGTTTGAGTAACAAACCAGGTCAACACAGAACAATTTCAGAACAATACACAAAACAATACCTGACAAGCAACATTTGTCCCTCTGTCAACTTTGATAGATTCATTTTCTTCTACATTATGTTATTCTAATTCAAAAGTGTAACATGACTAATTAGCTGTACCACAGCTAATCCACAATGTGTTTCTTTTTGAGGTTTTCCGATAACAATTGCAAGTTATAAAACTTAATTGTGTAAAGCACACCGAGCTCTTGTAAAGCCACGACTTTGTGACAGTCCTGCTTCTCTCTAGCAATTTACCAACAAACACACCGAAGTCCTGACAGGATAACTCAAAATAACTCGCATTCACATGCAAATTGATGCCTCTACTGCGTCTAAACACCGACTGTCTGATACTGGTATATCCCACCTGAATAATTCATGTCATTTGGTTGTTATTGTTATTTTAATGTGTTATGGTTGACTAACAGGTGTTGCCTTGAATTTTTCAATTTAAATATCCCAAACACGTTAAATTAATTATTAGATGTAAAGATAATGTCCGGACACCTAACGGCATAATGTTTTATCACAATAACCTAATATAGAGAATCATTAGCATTTCTGTAGGAAATATTGATACCAAAAATGTAAAATATGCTTTTTAAATTATTTTCTTTATAAAATATAATCTTCTACTTCTCTACATGTCGCACAATATATATCAAGTCCAATTACTGCCATGAACAGGTTATTAAAAAATATATAATGTCATACTTCCAACACTGCAATTTCTTTTAAATTACAAAATTAAAAATTGTATGTACATAACAGATTAACTGCTCATTTTGTAATATTTTACCCTCTTATGTTGAACAATATTTTTTTATAATAATTGCATAATTTTGTTTTCTTACTATTACTTTGTGTTGTATTTATGTTGTGTTTATAATTTACTTTCTACACACTGCTGTAACACATTCATTTCAAATAATTCAAACTACAAAACAGTAACATGACATTTTTGTGAAACTGTACAACACAAACAAACACAAAAACGTCCCCATTAAACCTAGAAGCTCTTGTGACTATATATTAACTGAATCACAGTTCACTACAGACTTTACGCTTGCCTTCCATTTATTTATTATCTTTCAGATTTATCTGAACATCTCAAATTGGCCTGTATATGTAAAAAAAAGACAGAACTGAAACTTTCCTGTAAGCACAAACAAATCAGCCACAAAACCAGCCAGATTGTAAAACGTGACTCCGGAAAAAACAGCCCTCTGCTGACCCCTGTGTGTAGTAACGGGGAACCAAGCATGTGTGCGTTTTCTCTGCCACTCTGTCTTCTATATCTAAACAGTGTGGTGGGTAAAAAATGTGTAAACTTAAATCAAAGAGCTTCACTGGGTCTCCAGTCGGTGATTAAACCCCGTTTATAATGAAAACCCCCAGTAATACACAGACGTACAGTAATACACTACAAGTACATACGTTACGCCTAAACTTTGTTTATAATGTAATTAAATCAAGCTTGTTTATTTTTCTACATAGCGATACTGACTGCGGTTGTTTTAGTGTGACAGCGATTTTAAAACAGGTAAAACTCCGTCTGCACGATTTTTTCATGTCCACTGAAAAGCCACAGCAACAATGTACAACGTTTCCGTTATCTGTCACCACACCGAAAATTAAGCTTCCTGATTGGACGCCTGAAAAAAACCTTCAAATATAATAGAGTCCAGTCCTTTAACAACTGCTGTGTTTTACTGCGTGTGGTTACAGGCCCACAGTGTTGTGGAATCTCTTCATTGTACTGATGAACACAATCATTGAGGCTCATCTACATGTTTACACACACAACTATAATATTCTACTGCATTCATAACAGTTAAATCAAAGCTGAATCTCACACTATATAACTGTTTAACAAAAACACAATTATTTTAGTCACACACAAGCGTCTCGTGTTATATTTTGCATAAGATTAATATTGATTAACATTTACAAAACAAATTTTCTTTTAGCATTTTTATAATTGTAATTTGCAACTTGAAAAGTTTCTTAATAAATAAATTGTAATAAATGGTTATAAATAATTTATCAGTTTATGAAAGTTTCCAGAATCTTTTATTGAAATGAATAATGACAGATTCTACGCTACACATCATCTCAGGTTTAATGTTTTTAAATGTTGAATGCTGACGCAACAACTACCCAACAATAGAAGCCAACTGCTTAACTCTGAACCATTTTAGACCAAAAACAACAACTCAAATAACACCCTTTTCTGCCAATGAACAACTTTCACTTTCTCAAAAGCGGTTTCAAAATGTGTATCGTGAAAAGCTCTATACAAACAAATGTGAATTGAACAATTAACCAAACAATTACCAGCAGTTCTCCAAAGTGGGGAGAAATAATATTAAACCTGTAACGTCACAGACTATTTACTGCAATCCAAACAAGAAACAGAAAAAAAACGCTCCAGATTTTTTCCCCTGAATGTTTCAAGCCACTTGAAAATACGTCACAGCCTACAAGTTTACCATGTTGCAAACTGAGATTCATGTTTCTGGTTAAGATGATTGTTACAAAGAAACTCAGCGTCTTTCTCACTGTTGCAACAGTTGTTTTATTGTGTGGTAAAAAAAAATAAGCCCTTAAGCAACATGATGTCGCTGTTGGTTATGTTTAATATCCAGCCGACCTCGTTTAATTGGAAGTTTCCTGTGACTAAACATGAACAAAATCAATATTCATGCCTCATTTGCATCTCCCTGTAGTATCTCTGTTTCGTGTTTGATCTCGTTGCCTCATTTTCCTCTCCCTCCATTTAACTGCCGTTTCTGCTTGTTTCCCATAAAGCACCCACACAGAAGTTCACACACAGCATCTGATGGCCAACTCTGACTAACATCTCACTGACCTCATCCCAGATGAGCAGACATGAAGGGTGTGTGTAAAGTCTTCAGTATTTGGTTAAAAGATTTTTCCTTTCCAAACTATTCCTGGATGGGGTCATTCGCTCACCTCACAGACACAGAGAAAAACGCGAGGTCATTATGAAACCACGCATGTATAATGTTGGCTATACATGTGAAGGCCAAATATTTAAACTTGTGTGATTGTACAGGTTTGCTTATCGTTGTGAGGGCCAAAGGTTTCAAATAAGGGGAATCTTGACAAAAATAGAAAGAAGGGGAGAGATAGACGGAGATTCAGGCAAACAGAGGCGTTTACCTTGACATGACTCTGGGCTCCCAGGTTATAAATCTCTGTGGGTTTCACTTCATTGATAATCTTCACCAAACATGTGCTGTCAGTCAAGTCACCGTAATGTAACTTCATGTCTGTGAATCAAAGGCACATGTAGAAAAAAACACATATGCAACTAAAAGAATATTTTACTATTATTTTCATTTATATACAAAATTGTGGCATGGATTTGATCCTCCAAACCTACTGAGACACTGTTGCTCCTCTCCCTCTCTCTCTTTCTCTCTCATGCATTCTCACTCACTCACTCACTCACTCTCATCCTCACTGTCACACTCTCACTCCCTGTCACACTCTCACTTACTCTCACTCATCCTCACTGTCACACTCTCACTCTCATTCAAATGTGAAAATTCGGTCACTGTTTAGTCATCATTGTGTCATTCCAAACCCATATGACTTTCTTCTTCGGAATTCAGAAGGGGAATTTTGAAAAACATTCCAAATGGGAATATAATTAAAGTGAATTAGGACTGGGATTGTGTGGCTCTGAGATGATAATACGTATCATAAAAATGATCCATATGACTCCTAAGGTATATTCCAAGCCATATAATAGTGTTTGGTGAGGAACACAGTTTTTCCTTACTGTGTGCCTTCGATCAAATAATTCAGCAATTTGATTTTCCGATACCAGATAAACCTGATTAATGATTCAGATAAAGATTTGACTCAAAAGTGATTTCCATGAATCACCACATCACACTTCTTTTGTCAATGCACCCAGTGGAAACAAATTTTCAGATATTCCATGAATGTGATTTTATTAATTTCCATCTGTTTCTCACACAAGTTGTATGGACCATTTTTACGTTGAATCTTTGTCATTTTATGACAGAGTTTAATGGCAACCGCCCTCAATCACTTTTATTACATGCAAAGAGCAGCTGAGAAACCTAACTAGATAACACTTAGATGTCACAGCGGTTTGTAACAACACAAGGGCAAGTAAACACTTATAGAATTTACATTTTTACAACAGCTTGTAAAGACAAGCGCCACGCAGAATGCATAGATATTATAATCATATTAAAAAATCATATTATTTATATATTCATCATAAAGCGTTGATTGACAGAATTATGATAGCCTCCCATCACCAGCTGAGAAAAAAGGCAAAAAAGTCTGTTTCTGGTATTTTAGCATTTTTTTCAAGTTCAGTCTAATAGTCCATTTTATCTTTAAAAACCAGATACAGACTAAAGAGATACAGGCAAATGTTGATTAAAAATAATACTGAATTAACTTACAACTTTTAGAGAATCCAATGCCTAGTGATATTTCACACGGGTTAGAGAGCATTCATGTGTTTACAGTGCTAATAAACATGATTATTAAAGTCAGATGTGGCAGTAAAACTCACTTCCTTCTGTGTGGGTCTGAGGGTTGTGATAGAGGTGCTCAATGCGGCCCGTGTTAAAAGAACTGGACCTGCGGAGGATGCCGTGAACCTGCCCAAATAAAAATAAACAAATAATATTAATTACCTGAAAACCGCTAAGGTGACAAAAACACAAACAGACTGCAAGTTTTTACGGTATCACTTTTTACTTCATGATTAATTTGAACAATTTTTTATTCTTATGAAAGTATGAATTTCACATTTAATTTACAGGCAGTGAGAAGGACGGTCACTGGTGAGGGAGGGGTTTATAAAGTACTGGGTTAATGTGGGAATAATTTCTGATGAGTTTGTGGGATGTTTTGCAGAGTTGTCTGGGATCACCCACCTCATAACCTTTAGCTAGCAGAAATTCAGCCAGGTATGAACCATCCTGAAACAACACAGAGGGGGATTTATATAGGGTCACACACACACAGACACACACAGACACACACACACACACACACACAAACAAACAGACACACAGACTTACACAAACACCAACAACCAAACACACACAGACACACACAAACACACAAAAACACACACAAACACACAAAAACACACAGACACACACACAAACAAACACACACAAACTCTCTCTCTTTTACGGCAAGCGTTTCCCAAGAGAGTTTGCAACACAATGACCATTTCTTTCTAAATTTCGCATGAGAGCCAGACCACAGTGAATGCACGCCTACGTTATTGAAATACACATGTACACATACACACTCTTGTCGAGACTCAACACAGAGCCATTTTCCCTTCCAAAGCACTCTCACCATATATAGCCAGTGAGGAATGCAAAGAAACCGGGCAACATTTGACAAATAAGGAGTGAGTACAGGCTACATCAGACACAGTTAGTTAGTAATACAACCTGATTGATTCATTTGGGTGTATTTTTTTACACATACAAAAGAGTATTAAACATGCAAACAAGGCTGTACTGTCAGTCAGTGAAAGCCTGACAGCTCCGATCGAGTCACCTGACTGTCAAAAAGCAATACGACTGACACAAAACGCAACTTTCAAGCTATGCTGAGTCTCTCTCATTTTTATTCTCGTCTTTTTTCGTTCCCCTTATTCACTCTCATACTTCCCGACCGCACATTCTAGAACTTTGGAACATTCCGCCCCGGCCATGGCATTCCGCCCCCCATTTCCTGCTGGGGTGATATAGGCACAGTCCCAAAGACCTTTGGGAAAATATGAGGAAAGAGTTCAAATGGTGTGTGAGCCTGTATATACATGTGTGTCTGTATTATATATGTGGAAAAGTCGTAGGCCACCGTTTGATTTCATTTAATGTTTAAGCAATAGCATAATGACCATATTCAATTTCTCCTCAGCTTCTTTTTAAGGATATAACCAGAAAATACAGGAAATTTGTTTGCAGTATTTAAGGCAACTTCTATAAGCTTAAGTGGCACTTAAGCGTTTGCAGGAACCCAGTTCTAAATGGGTTCTAAACCTAAATAGAAACCGAATTTCTAACTCTAATCTAATGACTTCATGACAGTCTCCTCAAAAAGAGTTGAAGATGTATTTTAAGCGAAGACAGGTCAAGCTAAAAACTGACTTTTGCCTCAGGAAGCCATTTTGTTTTGGAAATTGTGTTTTCTTCACATTATTTTGTGTACACATTTCCTGTGTGTTCTGTTTGTATCATAATAAAGAGGAGACCAAAAATAAATAAGGTTGTTCATTAAAACTTTCCTAAAACAACAAAGCTAGTGGTGGCCTAAGTCTTTTGCAAATGTGTGTGTGTGTGAGAGAGAGAGACAGAGTGAGAGAGACAGAGTGAGAGAGACAGAGAGAGAGACAGAGAGAGAGACATTTGCAGTGCATGCAGTCCAGTAACATGTTTGACCACCTGTGTCATTCTGTGTGTTTTTTGTGTATGTTTTTAGAAGAAAGTCAATCTCTGCCAACTGCATAACAGACTCATAACCCTGTGTGATAAAAACAGCTTATCTTCACGCTGAGACTGTTGGGAAACATTGCCTGTTTCCCGCAGATTACGCTCATAGACAGGAAACTGAGATGGACATGGCATTCCAACCGGTCTGTGCATACACACACACACACGTTGGCATATGTGATTATAAAGACTTTCCATACAAGTAATGTTTCCAATACTGTACAAACTGTCAATTTTATCCCCTAAACTAAACACTTAATACTTTAGCAATTTTTAATTAACAAAAATTCACCATTCTGTATGTTTTTAAACGATTATATGACGGATTTTTCCCCATAAACCATGTTTGCAGTGTTATACACATCATTACACACATTTGTGTCCTCATAAACACCCAACACACACACA